>JANHGB010010457.1:4842-20182 GCA_026283785.1 Coracopsis vasa
AGTGTTCAAGGCCAGGTTGGACACAGGGGCTTGGAGCAAGCTGCTCTAGTGGAAGGTGTCCCTGCCCGTGGTAGGGGGTTGGAACTGGATGAGCTTAAAGTCCCTTCCAACCTAAATCATTGCAATGTATTTGAGGGTGAAGGCAGCAGCACAGCCACCAGACATGTCTGCTCCCGACGGAGACTCACACAGCAAAGCAGCAGGGAGGGTTCTGTGTCTGTCAGAGAGAGGGACTTTGCTGCCTTCACCGAGAAATTGTTTGCCGTCTGTAATGTCAGGGGCTCTGCCCTCCATTCTTTTCCCAATCATAACACAACAAAGCCATTTGGATTTCTGAAATGTCACTGTGTCTACCCAGAGACCTGGCTCAGACAAGGTAATTATCCCTTCCTGTCACCCTTTCATATTCTGACTTGTTTAAAAAGAAGTGGTTTTTACTGAGTCTGTCAAGCAGTGTCCTAGGAAATGTTCCTGGCTTCCAGGTGAAACAAGCCAACTCCAGAGACACTGCCATGCTGCAGGCCAGCTGCATGAGGCTGAACATGCATGAGCCGTCCCATCTCTTCCCAGCACTACCACAGGAAAGCACAAAGCCAGGGCAGGGGTTTAATACCTGTACAGGTAAATCCCCACAGGAAAAAATCTCTACAGCTGATGATGCTCATAAACTGTTCAATACCAAGACCCTGTGTCAGGAAGACACAAAGAACAGCAGGGGAGGACGATGCTCAGTTCTCACGGATTTCAATGGGATGAGGGAAATAAACTGCATGGGACTTGCCTGAAAAACATCTTGCCTATAACGATCATTCAAGTTAATACTGACCACAGGGATTCCCACTTACTCACTGCAGGGCTTCCCTAGGCTCTCTAGCAACAACTGAACTGAATCCCACAACTTGTTTCCTCCTGCGTAAGAAGCACTTGGCTGCAGTCTGCTGAGATCCACAGGACAGAACATGGGCTTGACTTAATCACAGCAGCAACAGGGCTTTTAATCCCAAAGAAATAAGAACAAATGAAGACCAGATTTCGACTTTGGACATGATACAGGGAAAATAAAGGAATCGTTACAGAAAGCAAGCAGTTAATGGTCACGAATGTGCTAGAGGTATTCCAGTTCTGGAAGGATATTCAGGTACCTATCAACACTTGAGAATTAGGCTCATTACTAAAACAAGATTCCTCTTGCTTTCCAGCCTTGCACACATGGTAAAATTAAACTGGGGGACATGGGAGGAGGTCAGTTAAATCCTCATCAGGCCCTGTTAACTAGCCTCTGCTGCCATTCATGCTGAGCACTGGGATTTGATATTAACCAGAAGCATTTGGCTGCTTTTCTGCTGGAAAAAAATAAGCACATTTTAAAGAGGAGAGATCTTATCTTTCATTTTATATAGATCAGTTCTGCAGCATCTTGATATATTTATAGTTTTAATACATAACCATAAATGCCCCCTAAACAAGGGATATTGCACCTTTAGATTACTATTATTGCTTTATTGCTCATTGTAACCGTAAATTAAGAGCTTCCCCTAGCAATGCTGAAAGAGTAAAGAATTAGATTACAATGTACATACACAAGAGCCTATTAAGGCATTGCTATTCCATAAAAGTCTTTATAGTTTTTAAGTGTACACCTATAAGTGTTTCAATTAAAGAACTACATGCTTGCCTAGTAATTGCCCTCCCATTTGAGATACGGCTTTGCAGCAAAAAAGAAAGAAGCACGACTAAAAGGTGGAAAATTAGAACATAAAACACTGAATATGAAACTGCCATAAAGAGAAAATCATGGGTTTAAATTATGCTTATTAGAGTCATTTGCATGGTTTAACTCTTGCATTCCAGTTGCTGTAAGGAATCTGATGTTTGTTTCTCTGGACAGAAAACCCTCTCCTTGGGTGTCATGAGTTCTCAAGCCTTGCAGGAAATCAGGCATTGGGATGAAATGGCTTTGTTTTCTGGAGAAAAGCTGCCACCATAAATCACTCCAGAATGACTGCAGAGGTCCTTCAAGGCAGAACAACATGACAGAAATATCAAGTCCAGACTTGGAATTCCCAGAGCAGAAGACAGACGTGGTAACAAGAACCGTGTCCCTACCTGTCGGAAGGATGACATCTTGTGGTAGGACAGGTCAAAGGACCACGAACTAATTAAATATAGTAAATGAAGCCAAATCCAACATATGACAAATGGGACAGGGCTTTGTGCAGACATTACAGGGTTGGAATGTAGAACTTCAATCAACTGCACTTTGATTTTCATTACTTTAAACTGCAGGGGAAAAAATGTATCACTTGTGCTTTGGCAATCACCTCTGAGTTCACCAGGAAGAGAGATGTGCCTGCTCATTGCAGACCCTCACATAAGCCCTTCTGGTCTCCTACAGCATTTCTGTGTGGGTACCCTCACCTGAAAACTAAGCCTGGGAGATTGTTGGAGCTGGCCTTTGGGTTTCATTTCAGCCATACACTGTCATCCAGCAGCTCCAACAGGGGAACACAAAAGATGCACTTGGAAGGTTATGGAAAGGGAATTAATAAGGAAACTCACTGTATCATCTGCAGAGTCACTCCCCTGCTTGTGACTGCTCTTGAAAATAGCCTCAGCCTCTGTAGCAAACATCAGTTCATTGCTAACCTCGAAAGCAGCTATTTGTATGAGATAAGTCCGTGCGTGGGGGACAACTGGCATCAGAAACGAAACTTGACTCCTTACATCCTCTGAAGCTTGCCTGGCATCAGTGACAGTCTGTGCAGCATTTCTATGTGCAATTCTTCAAGAACTAAAGAGTGGGATGGGAGGTAGAAATGGGTAACACTCGATAAGCAGCAGACATTAATTAATGCTATGTTACAATGGAATCCAGCTGAAATAATGTATGGAGGCCACATGAATAGTAAAAGGAAATTCATCATGGTTAATGTTATTACACTGAATGTCAAAGGCAGCAGTGATGATTTGCCACTTACTGTATAATGTAATGTAATCTAAATGCAATTCTGGTTGGATAGCCTTGAACATCCATATTGAGTAGGACTGGCAGAAAAAACAGGATTCAGTCCTTCTCCATGGGCAGTCTACAGTACCCTCAACTAACGTGCAAGTCCAGCTTCTGAATGAGGCATCTGTTTGCCAGGATATGACCAGAATGGATTTTAAACACAGGTATATGGTATTTGTCCTCCTTTTTCCAGGTTCACTGTAACTCCTGGGCATTCTTGGACCCCAAATCTGGGGTCAGATTCTGGCATTATTTTGGGGTAAGCTTGAAAAAGCTTCTTTCTCCTCTCCCATCACACACTTCTATGTCATTCTTCTTACTGGGAACATTCTTGATCTACATTTTTTTAAGCTCTTTCCAGTGGATGATGCCCATCCAGTAAAATGTAAGTCTTCTTACAGACATCTGGTTTTAATGAACATTGGTGAGACTCCACAAAGTGGTTACAGCCCATGAGAGTCAAAGCAGCGTGACCAGTCCAAAAAGATCTAATAAACTCATTGATATTCTACAATAAAAGCTTTTCCTCTATAAAATAACATCTCTTGCCAGACTTTTCTCAACATTCCTTCAACACAAAAATGCTTCCTTCAGGAGCATGTTTTGTTTAAAGCATTCCAGAACAAGCCCCATCTACCTACGTTCTATCTATCAGGCAGCACAATCAGCAAGTCCACTTCCACAGAAAAAACCTTTTGCCTGGAATTGTGCATGATTTATAGTGTTCTTCCCCCAAGCCATTATGTGTTGGGTTTCAGGAGAGACTTTGGGGAACACAACTCAGTTCAAGATGGTTTTGTAACATCTGACTTATTTTCCCTGCCACAAAACACAACGTTTAGCATGAGAAACGCAACCCTGTAGTGATTGCCTGATATATGTAACACTGTCTAAAGCCATTCTTACACATTTCCTTTTGAAAGGAGAAAAAATACACAGGGGTTTATTTTTATTTTAAATATCTAAAAACCAGCATTCACTGCAGCACTATAGATTCTAATTCTTTAAAAGAAGTAATGTATAACACTTGCAATTCATTTCACTGGAGTCCCACACAACGATCCTACTGCTGGTTTGTCAGTGAAAGAAAAACATTGAGCTCTCCATTAACTTTAGCTTATGTTTATGAAAAGAAATACACTTATGTATCTTTTAGAAGATTCTAAATAGTTATTATTTATTTATGGAGCCCTGGAAGCATGCTAGGCATTTCACAGGCATGCAAAGAGAACCTGCAGTCTAAACAGTCAACAAATAAACCCAGCAGAGAAGAAACAAACCTTCGCTTCTCAGTATTTCTTGTCTTTGACACACTGCCCTACCTCTGCCACTTCATCCAAATTTTCATCTTACAACTGCTTTGCACCTTTTTCAGCATCATTTGTGCCAAAGTAGGAAGTGGGTGGGAAGGGACCTTCTGCTTGATGGGTCCCTGCAGTGAGAGCACCCAGTTACACTCAATATAGGTGACAAATACAGCTCGATATACGCAACTCAGGCTGTGCCCAGGCATAGCAAGGCAAGGACATTTGTGAAGTGGCACTGCTGGGTGATGGGCTCAAGTCAGACACCATCTTACATCCACCACACTTACACACCCTCAGCCTCACAGTTCAAACCCCTTCACAACCCCAGGGTGATGATGACAGCAGGAGGAGGACCCCAGCTGTGAGCTGATCCCACCTATCAGACAGCCATGGAGAAGGCTGTATGCTTCAAGGCACTGGTTTCTGAAACATCCACCATCATGTGGGGAAGTAGGAGCTTCTTCCTACCAAGCGAGATCTGTAAGTGCAGGTGGCAAGCCTAACTTCAAGCCTGCAAGAGCTTCTAGATACACAGCATTTGGGGCATTAATCTTTAGAATGAGCTTACACTTCATTACCTGCCCAAGAGGGATGACTGGCTTTGTACACACAGGTTCAGCATCGTTTTCCTTCGTGCCAATACCAACAGACCTAAATCTGCCTTGTTTCCCCCAAAACTGATTGTCTTCTCACAAGTCCCCTCCCACCATCTTTTATTTGGCCAATTGAAGAGCAGCTAAACTGACTCCTCACATAGTAGATAAGTAAGAAATAACGACCACTTTGCTTTTACTTACTAAGAGTTTGAATTTACAGACAGACACAAGAAAGAAAAATAAGGGAGAGGCTGAAATTCCCATTTTGGGGAAGAAATCTCCATTTCTTTCAGTTAAGGAAACTCCAGAACATCTGCATGTTTATTTGCACCTTTCTTCCAGACACTGCAGTGTACCCATACTTGTTTCACACACAACTATTAGCTTACTTGGGCAGCCTACACAGGACAACTGGAAATGAATCTTCTTACCCCACAATGACCATCACAGAGGTGGCTGTTGACAGGTTGGTCCTGTACCAGGCAGCAGCAGTGGTCTCTCACGGCGTCTCCCAGGTACACAGACTGGTTTGGGTTGGAAGGGAACTTAAAGCTAATCTAGTTCAAACCTGGGGTGTCCTGGGGCTTTGTGGCTCACCCTGCAACATCCACAGTGTGCCAGATCATCAAGCCTCACTCTTTAGCATTTAAGACAATTCATTAGCACCTGTGCTCAAGAGAATCTGCCTGTGACATGATGCAAATGAAAAAATCATTATTTTTCCCTCCTTACCCATCTCATTGTTTCAGGTCTCTTCCCCACCCTGCTGTCTGCAGCCTCCAAACGCAAAGGTGAACGCTGGAGAAAATGAGACTTCGTTTTTCTCTCCCTTTCCTTTGAAGGAGCTAACAAGAGCCAAGGTGACATTTATGGAATAATTAAAGGCAACGTTGATGAGCCCAGTAGTTGCAATTTTGCTTTTCAATTGAAGAACCTTTTTAACTCTGTGTCATCTCTGGTCAGCAGCTTTACAGCTGTGACAAGTCATTTTTACAGAAACACTGTTAGGGGTTGTAAACTTTAATGACCTTTTCCTTTCTCAGTCCTTGTTTTTCTAAACCTGTAATTAAGCAGTGCTATCCATATGTATTGAAAGGATGAGAAAAAATGCATATTACTATAAAAATCATCTCTGTGCTCACCACTACAAACTCTAACAGTGCTGCAACCACAGATTCAGCTGTGGCCAACCCTGCAAGAGGAGTCATTACTGTAACTAAATTAGACCGTTTGTTTTCTTTCCCTCAAATCGAATTGTGTAGGAGCTGCTTTATTGCAAAACAGACATTAAAATTCCAGCTAGACCTCAGAGAGAAAGTAATTTCTATTTTATCAGCACTGTAAAGCTGTCTTTATGTTCTGAAGCAGGAAATATTGCAGGGATATTTATAGCTCCAGCACCAAAGCAGTTTGAATAGAAACGTTCCCGCGGTCGGCAGAGCTGTCACGCTGCTCGCTGGAGCAGGGAATTTTAGTGAATTTGTGAATTACTGTTTCAGTCTTGACAAGTCTTTCAAGGAGGCTGGTGTGTGTCTGGAGCTGCTCTGTGATTTCAGGATAATGATTAAAGACTTGGATCGCTTTCAGAGATGTAAATGGTAACTCAGAGATAATCAGTTCCCATCAATGAGACCCTCTAACAAAGACCAAGGTGTCCAAACTTTGCTGTGCTCCAGCAGTTCAGCACTGGGCTCCCTTTTACTGCTCCTTTTCCACCAGCTTGAGAAGTTGGTGTATTGTAGCACTAGGAATGCGTACTCCTCACTGCTGCCCAGGATTTCCACAGAGGATTAGCAGCTTCTCCCTTCCATCACCTTTGAGGCACAGGCAGGAATTTTGCCTTATTCATCTTTGTCATTGTCCTCTATAGTGGATTTAATACTGCCATTATACAGATGAATAAACTGATGCATGGAGAAAATGGGATCATTTGTCTTAGCAAACTTCCTAACTCTGTGGAAGAGGCAGGAGAGTACTGTGTATTTTCCACACAGTTGTGACCACCCTGGCCTTTGTAATTAAACAGGGGTTATTAATAGGCTACACTGGGAAGAAATGTACTCCACTCCCTGATTAAGCCCATCCATTATCATACACGCGGTAACAGATTGGTTTAGGAATCCGCAGCACAAGTATTACAAACACACTGCAAAATTCAGCTTAGCAAATGTTCCTATCATGCTGTAAATAATCATCTACATTGTGGTGGCAAAACACATCTGTAGCCCAGCAGCTATTAAGAAGGTCAAACTGAGTTTTCCATTGTTGCGTTAAACTGTGGATTCACAGTGGTTTTTCGAGCCAGTGATTCTTGCGAGATGCATGAAACCATCTGAAAGGTTTGAGGAGCTCCTGCCAGCCCCGAGTTTAAAACAGATCTAGTTTCATGTCTCCAAACTTCACACTGCACACGGCAGACCAATGTTCTTCAAGGCACCTCACTATATCTGCACCGCACTGCCCATGGGGTCACTCTTCAGGTACAGACAGCAGCAGCTCATTCATGTTCTCACCCATATCTATCTGACTGCTTGGGCAAGACTGAACTAGAGGGTTTACACACAGACACAAACAATTTAGACATCAGGAGCACAGGTTCTGGGTCTGCAACTTGTCAGAGTCTTAACAAGCCTGTAGAGAGGCCTCGACACTTACACATGAGCTTTTCTAAAGTGATTGTTCTATTGAGCGGGGTCTTATTTCATGGAGCTGCATTGAGAAAGCTGGTGACAAAGATCCTGTCTGGCCATGACTGCAGCATGAAAGCAGCACACTGTGTTCCCAATACAATTCTTTTGACCCTTAAAATCTTAATCCAAACCAGCTTAGGCCTCAGGCAGATCTCACCTCATGGAAACAAAGTGACTTAATTCAACTACAGTCTTTGTAATGTCCTGGGTCACCTGGCTGCACCGGGAGACAAGAGGTGTCTATCCACCTGCATCAAAGCCACCTTTTCCATAGTACACTGAACACTCCTTTGGTTTGGCATAAGAACAAGCAGCAAAAAAAATCCCATAATGACTTTCTGAAACATTAAATAGCAAAAAATACCAAAAGAAGAGCCAGTAAGGCCTGGATTCTGTTCCTATTGCCTCTACCTATAACCAGATTGGATGGGGCTTGGAGCAACCTGTTCTAGTGGAAGGCGTCCCTACCCACGGCAGGCGGCTGGAACTGGAGGAGATTTAAGGTCCCTTCCAACCCAAACCATTCCATGATCCTTGCAGATACCCAAGGACTAGTTTCTCTCCAACAGCAGTCAAATGCACCATGAAGATGAGCTTTGCATACAGTATTAGTGCATTATTTTCTACTCATCGTGGGTGCCTCACCAGGACTATGAACTTACGGAGTTTCTGCCACTGCAAATGAAAGACAGCAGCTCTCTCCATGAGCTGGATAGTTTATCCATACTTGCAGTTTGTAGCAGTGCATTTCTCTCCCCCACATCTATAAATAAAGCTGGTGCTTTGGCAATTACTGATGTCTGCTGTCATGTTGCAAGGCTGGGGTTTGATGAAGCATGTGGTGTTATAGGCTAATATTTCTCATTTCTAGTGTTCTCTAATTCTATTTTTTATGGAAATCGAGCTACAGTTTTATGCACAATGATTCTATTTTTTTTTTTTTCATCCTCCCTGAGAAATGGGATGGGGATGAATGATGGAGGGAGAGATTTGGCTGAGTGTGCACCTTGGGAAGCAAGGGGAAAAAATGAGGCTCCATGCAACTGCTTTCTGGAGGGATCTCTGCACAAAGGAGGGAGTCCTACAGCACCCACACAGGCTGCAACAGCAGAGAAAAGGACAAACCCTTCAAGAAGGTAGAAAAGTGTGGCCTAAGTAAAACAGATCCTTGACTCCAGGCAGGGCAACAGCTCCATTTGTAAACATTATTTCTGACGGGTTTCTACTTCTCTCTGAGCTCAATTTGTTGCCTGATTTGATTTTTGTTTCAACTTAGCATTTCCCTCCCTTTCACTTTTATTCTTCTACTTCTTTCTCATCATTGTTCTTTTTCTTCTGTGAATATGTGCATTTTTCTCCTCTCTTCCTTGTGAGCTTCACTTCAGCCCTAGCATTTATTTGTGTCCCCCAAATCCTATTCCCACTAAATCTCATTCCCATCAAGACTACCTGCAAACCATCCTCCCTCTCCTTTGCTCTGGTTCTTTTCTATCCCATGCTCCCTTAGCTGTGTCTCTATTTATGCTACATTTAATTAACATCACAGACCTGATCCAGTTCTTACTGAGGTCAGAGAAGATTCCCATTGCTATTGGTGGGTGCTGAATAAGAAACAGCAGCTTTGTACCTAGAGGTGGTAAGTGTCATTTAGAACTGAGGGTGCTCCAGGAATAACAGGATGAGGCCTGATGTGTCTGCATAGCTAATGCAATCAGCCTAGTGAAAGTAAATGCAGCAGCTTTGCCTTCTGCTCTATCAGGCCTTCAATGGACATATGTCTCCAGGATACTGATAATAATCAGTTGTTTGAAAGGAATTAGCTGCCTTTTCATTCTCTCCCTCTTTCTACCTCTGCTTCATGAATTTTCTCTTGTGTTTAGTAGACCCATTTATAAAATATAGATTCCTATTGATTCCCAAGGAGAATGAACATTAATATACTCCAGTGTCCATCTGTTTTCTCCCCCACGCTGCAAAGAAAAAGATTTATATGACTATTCTGGGTACGCTGCTGACCTGCAATTGAGTCAACAATCAAGTCACACTAAATTAAACAAAGATATATTTCTTTTGCTGTCCTACACAAGCCTGCTCTGCCAGGCAGACCCTGGGGGAAGGGATGCATCTCCTCCCTTAGGTCAAGCAAAGCCACATTTATCTGGACCAGAACTAAATTCATACAGAAAGATCACCTGAGCAGCTCAATATCATTTACCAATAGGAGTTTTGTGCAGTTACAGGGTGTTTGAGATAGACCTTATATACCTATAGACATACAGGAATGTCTGTATATAGAAATCTCTCTGCATGTGTGTGTATGAACACATCCATGTGAATATACATGCTTGTTCCTCCCCCTGCCCCAGATGCCCTTCACAATTAAGTGAACTCTTCATCTTTAATAATGACCAGTAAGCTACTTTGCTTTCAGCAGCTTCAGTAAGATGCTGTGCCACAGAAAGAGCTTTGAAGAATGAAAAATGAAAGATGCCACAAAACATCTCAAGATCAATTGCTGTAATTATTCTTTGAATAATTTCTCAGCCATTATTCAGGGCCTGCATATTTACATGAAAGGCTATTTTCAGGCCAACTACAAGTTCTGTAGCTTTTGGATTTACAGCTTATTGTGTACAAAAGACTTTGCAGGGCACCCTTTGGAAATGCATCCTGAGATTTTTGAGAAGATAAAATATAAGTTCCCTTAATCTTAATGTCCTTTATCTGCTACTCATTACTGCTCAATACATTTTCTAGGGAGCCTGTGACAATGACAGCCTCGATGGCTTACAACTATACAACTTCTTTTCCCCGTTTCCAATAGTGACATTTACAAACTGCCAAGTACCTAGGACGTATGTACCGGAAAGGAGATCTTCATCCTTTCTGCATTAATTCAAGGTTCAGAGTCTTCCTGCACTGCCAAGGGAAGGGATAACAAAAGGGACAGCAAAAGCTTCATAAGCTCATAAATATGTGACAAGCTGTCTTGTCTTATTGCTCCTTTTAGCACCCCATGGGACTGGAATTGATAGTGTAATAGACTTCCTCCCAATGCCACTGAAACCATCAGAAGGCGGTTTAGTTTTATCAGACCTAATTTTTATGCTGACAAGGAAAAAGAATTATCAGTGAAAGGCAAAATGTGAGCTGTTTGCTACAGCATTAATTTTAAACATCTGGAATGGGATATAATGTGTGCAGATGTTTTGTAATGAAGACAGGTTACAAGGAAAATAAAATCTATTGTGTGTTGCTGTTGCTCGTTCATATAAACTGACATCTGCTGAGGCTGGAGGTAAACTCTCATCCAGGCTGGAATAATATTCCATCTGCTATGCTAATGCAGCTGAACATCACTCATCCCTTAAGTCATCCTTGATGGATCTAGACCTGGAAAGACTGTTGGAGATAATATGGAGGTTATATGTTAGACTTATCTAAGTATCTTCTTATGCTACTGAGAAATGTCAGCTTAGGCTGTTGAAGTCAGACTGGAATGCCTCTCATCCACACAGGGCTTTCACATTCAGACACACTGAACAGAAGTTGGAATCTATTTCCAAAGGAGTTATTTAGTAGCAAAAAGTTGGAAGCTACATTCACAAGGCCAAGAGGAAAATCCTGATCAAATTTATTGTATTCACTGGTATATAATGGGCATGATGAACCCAAATGCTGATATTTCCACACATGGAGGCATTTTCCACTTATTTCAGAATTTTTATGGGGTTTTTTGACTTTGCAACAGAGCAAGTTTGAGGTCTCTGGCTGAAACTTGTGCCAGCTGGAAAACTGTTTCTGAAGGAATGGGATGGTCTTTAAGGTCCCTTCCAACCCAAAGCATTCTGTGATTCTATGATTATATAGAAATGCTCGGTCTGGTTTTATGTGAAGTGAACCTTCACTCAGTCATTAATGGGACAGGTAACAGGTCCATGCTTATCCCTGACTCCGTAGAACATGGTCCTTATGTGGAACCATGCTCATTTTCTGACTGAAGCTGCTCAGCACTTACACTTCAGGAGTCCCATCTCTAATATACAAACACCAGCCCAGCACCAGGATGGCATAAGTATCGTCCCCACAACAGGAAAATCAGAGGAGAAGTAGGGAATCACAGGCTTCCTTACAGTTTTCCAGTAACCTAGGATTCCCTTTTTGTGGGAAATGTCTCCAAGCAATGCCCACAATATCAAACATCCCAATGGGGCCTTTTTTCCTTCTCATTTGCTTTTAAAAATTGTTCTTTGATTGAAACCAGTGTGAACCTGAAGCAAGAAAATATGCTCTGCATGCTGAAATCCTCCACTCCACCTGCAGTGGGAACAGGCCCTGCACCACTTGAGCTTGGTAAGAATTGGGTCGCATGTCAAACACTTCAAAACAAAAGGGAAAAAAAAAAAAAAGAAGCTCAAGGCAACTCCTGGAATAAACCTTTGAGGAGCCAATGAGAAACTGCCACCAAATGAAAGCATTACAAGAAAACAGATGGAAAATGAGAGGAACATCAGAAAATCAAATGACATGTTTGAAAGGGCAAAACATCAACACTACCCAGAGAATTGATAGAATGTGTCATTCTAAAGGATGCTGTAAAGCAAAGAAATCACAAAACGCATTATGACTATGAAAGGGAAAGAGGAAAAAAGCCCCAGCACATGCATCTACCTTTATAGACAGCTCCAGTATCTACAAAATTAGATTTTATTTTCAAGACTGAGTGTATATGTATGTAAATACACAAAGGGAGAGGCACTAGTGTTCACAGAAGGTTTGAAGTCATTAGAGAATGACAGTATGTGCCACATGAACATTGGCAACATTTGTTCATTTACCTTGCTGAAAAATCACAGATCCGCTGTCTGTGCTTAGAAATCCCTTCCAAGAACATTTCCCCTGAGCTGGGCCTGTTGTGCCACTTGTGGGTTGATGCACCCTCTGTTTGCTCTCTTCCAAGCTACCCAAGTGAAGGGACACACTCTCCAGTGTGTATCTACTGGTAAATTGAATATGAAAAAAAATTGACTAAAGCACTTTGATCATCACATTAGATACTGGTTGTTTACCTCCGGGATCCTAGCGTGAAGAGCCTCTGAGCACGTTATCTGGAATAACAAGTTTAAGAAATGAGACATGAGGTGTTTCAAATAGGCACCGATTCACTTTTTTTTCCATGCTAGAGGGATTAATTCTTCCTTCATTTCTTCTATGTGTAACACTCCTAAAAATCAACCTATATCCCAAATATGAACAAATGAGAGCAGCTTATGAATTAAGACCAGCCTATGATGTTGGTTGGATTGCTGCTATATGCTCATCATTTCCATTTATACAACCAGTACCAGCAGCTTTGTCATTACCCAGCCACAACAGGTACAGACAACCAAGCACCAGGAAAAATAATAAAAAGGATAAATCCACTTTTTAGGATAGTCAGCCAGTCCAGATGGGGAGAGATCTTCAGACCAGCAGTGTTTGTTTCAATGAGCAGCACCTGCATTCCAGTGGTGGCAGCACTCTGGAGAAAAATCACAGGATCCCAGACTGGTTTGTGTTGAAGAGACCTTAAAGTTCATCTATTTCCAATCCTCTGCCATGGGCAGGGACACCTTCCACTAGACCAGCTTGCTCCAAGCCCCTGTGTCCAACCTGGCCTTGAACAATGCCAGGAATGGGGCAGTCACAGCTCCTCTGGGCACCCTGTGCCAGCGCCTCAGCACCCTCACAGGGAAGAACTTCCTCCTAAAATCTTAGACATGTTAGGAAATATTAGGATATTTCTATATTAGGGGATATTAGGACATACCAGATATTCCTGCTATCTAAGAGGAGGTGTCCTAGAACTCACAGAAAACAGTGTAACAGTGAGAAAGTTTTAAGCAAGTGCACAGGAAGGGTTAAGCATGGAGATAAAAGAGAATTTCAGAAGAAAAAGTGGAATTAGATTCGAAAGCCTTAATGTTTAATGCTGATAATGGCACACACAATATTAAGTGATAATCAGCAGTGTAGACAAGGCCCTTAATAACATGGTTTCATGGTGGCCTTGGCAGTGCTGGGATAAAGGTTGGACTTGATGATCTTAACGGTCTTTTCCAACCTGGCTGATTTTACCAGCTCCCTTGGGCTGTATTTCTAAAAGCCTGGAGGGTTTTTTCAGAAGGCAGCTAAGGCTTTTGGGGGTTTTCCCCTCCCAAAACTCCCTGAAGTTGAACAGAACTGGGCTTTTCCTGTTGTATTTCAGTGTTTTGAACCAAGACAGAAGAAACAAGCATTCAAACCCTTTGAAACTGTAAAGATAATGTTGCTTGGAATTTGCCTGTACAGATGAGGGAGGATAGAGGGATGTCCAATTTTATTTTTCTTTAATCACAACAGACTCAGTTTGCATGAAAATCAGCCTGCACAGACAGGAATCCCTGCAGGACAGGCCTGCTGCCTGGCATTAGAGAGACTTTGCATAAACCCCACGTTTGGATGCTCAGCTCATGCCTGGATTAAGAGTATAGGGTATTTGGCAAACAGAAAGGTTTAGGTGAATTGCAAACAAATCATATCAAAGTATTGAGTCTTCATGAAAAATAAGCTGGTTTTGCTGATAATGCACTAGAGTAGCAAACAACAAAGAAGAAAACAGCAAGAGCAAATGAAGGACTCGAGTTCCTATCAAATGCATGGAAAATGGTAATGTACAACCTGCATTCTTTTAGAAAAGGACAATTAATAATAAGCAGCAGCATTACTGTGGATTCCTTTGCCCAGTTCTGAGAGCAGCATGTCCCAGCTAGCCCAGGAAGGGCCCCAGCTAAGAGACAGCCAAGCTAAAACCTTAAGACCTAAAACAACTCAAAGGTAAGGCCTTCAAGCAGTGTTTTATATCCAGGTACTGGACAAATCACATTCCTCCAAGTGATCAAAGAAGGTAGAACACAGTTACTGCAGTTACTGAGTTCTGTGGTTGGGTTTTCCTTTTTTAGGCCTAGCAGTATCAGTTGCCCATCACAGCCACATTTATTGCTAGTACCAGATACAAAGAGTAATAATTCCCTCCCTCGCCCAGAACTTTCTGCTCTTCAGAGTATTTCCATGCTTGTACCAAAGTTATCTTTGTGATACAAAAACTAATCACCAATTACATGATTTCTTATTTATCAAGATACACTTTAAGTGCTGAGATTTTTACTGCATTGATCAAAGCCTTCAGACTTTCCACCACAGCTTCCTAAGTTCCTCAGAACAGAATAAACATGCAATCAGGAGTAAGTTGCATTAAAGAGTGACACTTTCCTCTCTTCATAACTATTCAATGGGCTGCCTCTTTCGTTTTGTTTTCAAAGCAAGATGAAAGTGTAGATATCATTTTGGAATAATCATGTGTAATCCATTGGTCACAGAAGACTAAATCCCAATATTTTCTCTTTGAAACTTCAGAACCAGTTTCCCAGCTGCTTGGGCTGCGAGCAGAGCAATGCGGCACTGCGTGGTGGGGACCAGCTCCCATGGGCTCTTCCCCACCTCATCAAAGGGAGCATCTTGCACTAACAGAACTTGAGAGCACCCAAGAAAGATGTAGAGTCAGCAGCGAGACAGACTCGAGAGGGGTATGGGGCAATGGAAAGGTTTTGTGGCTTAAAACTCACCCAGTTCCAACCCCTGCCACGGGCAGGGACACCTTCCACTAGAGCAGGATGCTCCAAGCCCCTGTGTCCAACCTGGCCTTGAACACTGCCAGGG
>JANHGB010010460.1:9214-20476 GCA_026283785.1 Coracopsis vasa
GATCTGCTTCATAACCTACAAACCACATTTCTCTCCCTCTCTCCACACATATAATTATGATGTTGCTTTTATGACCATTATATTCATTCCAAACAGAAATGTATCTATTTCTATATTCAACAGAACACATGTAGGCTGTTCTTCCTTCATTTGCTTCATTGCATAAACATAGATCTGTTATATTGAAGAGGGGGGAAAAAAGCTAGGTAACAAGAGCAAGGGCCCTATAACATGAAGAACCACTCTTTTATTGACTAAAACATATCGATTTAACCAGATGGTGAAAGAGCCTGAGATTTGCTCATGAAGCAACACCAGTGTGTTTTTCCAAAGAAACTGTTCCATAACATACAGTGGAAGTGTACTAATATAAGGCTTTGTGACTGCTTTATTTTCAGGGACTCAGTTAGGTTTACTAATCACTAATTGAAATCCGAGTTCATCCCAGATGAGCACTGATAAAACATGTATACAAAGCATATTCACATGCGTCCTGGCTGTGATGTTTGTTATGTCTGCCTTCCTCGCACCCCTGTCCTCTGCTACCACTCTGACAGAATTATTTGAAATAAGTATTAGCAATTTCTTAAACATTTTTTTTCCATCATTCTTGCATCAGTCCTGCTTCAATACCAGACTGTCTTACTGTTTCTAGGTTCACCTCCAAAATTATGAGAGGGAGAGAAAAGAATAATAATATGCTAACCGAGGGCAAGTTTATATAACCCGTACCATACCAGCAATATTATTGACTCAAAAGGGACTCCACACAGTATCATCATAAGCCAATGTAAAGTTAGTTAGATTTTTGATGCCTGATAATACAGTGATTTATTTTAGAACTTGATACCTTGTGATTTACAAAATCCATTGCGCTAGAAATTAATCATTCAACCATTTGGGAATGTATTTAGGTTTTGGTTGAATTTTTTTTCTACTCTTTTCAGTAAGTCCTTAAGATGCAAACCCAGTGTATTCACACAAGAGGTTCTCCACACCCAGTAGCCCAGAACAGTGTCTACTAATGGGTACCCTCTTTCTCTGATGTATCCTTCCACAGGCTGCAATGCAAAATTTTACAAGCTGTAGCACTGAATTTCATGTGATACCAGTTGCACTAAAAGCCCTGTAGATCACATATAAAATAATAGTTATTTACCATGGTACAATATAGTCTAGATACTATGTATCTTGGGACACGCATCAGTGTAACTTGAAGGCATGCTAAAAAGAAGCAAATTTAGTAGCTTAAGTTACTGGGGTTTGAGATGGAAAGCTTAAGCTGCTTACAGGTGTTTGATGTTTTCATATGTCAAAAAAGATTTATTTTAATAGACAACAGGTAGCAGACACAGTTCCACAGAGATCTGTTCTGTAATCTGTGTTGTTCAATGTGTTCATAAATAACCTGAAAAAGAGGTTGAGCAGAAGGATGAGAACATTTTTCACACAGTACGAAGTTATTCAGCATAGTGAAACAAAGGAAGACTGTGAAAAATTACAAAAGGATCTTATGCAACTGGATAGCTGAGTAATCAAATGACAAATTAAATTATTCTTGATGAATGATGTAGTGATAAATTGCGGGAAAAACCATGAGGAAAACATGCCTATCTTCACATATTAAATGATGGGCTGAGGACTGAGCATTACCTATGAAAAGTGAGGTTCTGGGGTCATGGCACATAAAGTTCCATGAAAATTTCAGATTACTGCTTGGGAACTGTCAAATCCGTATTAAATGTTTGGAATTAATAGAAAAAGAACAAAGAATTCAACAAAGCGCATTGCTATAGCCCTTGTATAAGAGCACAGTTCGTCCACATCTTGAACACTGTGGGTATTTCCAATACAGGAATTAAGAGGCACCAAATGATGTTAGTAAGATTGGTGTTCAAAATACAAGATCAGAAGTTTTAGTTCATTAGATTGTGTATGTGAGGAACAAATTCCAAAAGGACACTCTGAATGATGGAAATGTGTATGGGTTCAAGAGTCTACACTGGTACCTGGATGAAAAATCTATTGGGAATTACTAAGCACACAGAAAGCAACCAGCTACACTGAAAATAGTTGGAGGAAAGGAGATTATTCTGAGAAGGTATTATTGTACTTACTATATTCTTTCTTTACCCTAAATAATTACTTCTGGACAATGTTAAGTTTGTATATTGATCTAAATAAACCTTGGTCTAAGGCAGTATGGTCATTCTCATGTACTGTATACATATATACATGCACACACAGAGACAGTACACGAGACTATATATATACACAAAGTACATGAGAATATATATATATACACACACACAAACTTATGCAGGACATACTCATATAATAGAAAGACCTAAACATATGCATGCATATATCAAGATACGTTGCTTACAAACACTGCCATCCTTAGTAAGGCAATAGGTTTCACAGGGCAGCTAGTGCAAACTGGCAAAACAAAGTGCAGTTCATTATTTCCGTGACTGTATAGCAATAAACATACACTGAAATGATGTTAATGCACAACACTAAAATAGCTTATAATTTCACATAGGAACAGGACTCCGAGTAGTTAAATATAGTTCACAGCTAATTATCCCAGCAGGACATAAAATGGTTATAAAACAGATTGGTAAATTTGTTGGATATGTCTTCTTTTTCTAAATATAGTGAAAGATACCAGCTGAAGTATCTCTGTAAAACACAGTGATGAGCCTGATTCACCACTGTTGTAAATTTGCTGTTATGATTTCTATAGAATTCTCTCCTAAAACTTTGTTCCACCATTTTTTACGTAACTGATCAGTCTGTCTGCATTTTATGTATTTTCATTTGTTGATGTATAGTCTTTATCACCAAATAATGTTGTCACTCTAATTGTCAAGAAATAAAGGTTGTCTATGACAAGACAAAGTATTTCAACAATTTGAATAGAAACTCATAAATCATAGAATCATAGAATAGTTAGGGTTGGAAAGGACCTTAAGATCATCTAGTTCCAACCCCTCTGTATGGGCAGGGACACCTGATACTAAACCATGTCACCCGAGGCATTCACAACTTCTTTGGGCAACGCATTCCAGTGCCTCACCACCCTCACAGTAAAGAACTTCCTCCTTATATCCAATCTAAACTTCCCCTCTTTAAGTTTTAACCTGTTACCCCTTGTTCTGAAAACAGGAGAAAAATATTAGGGTTTGTGATATCATAGTGTAGAAGTAGACAATATCAATCAAAATTATATTTTTTAACTAATTTTTTTTACAGTAACATATTAATACTTTTCTAGATGCAGAATTCTTTACAGATTTATCATTATTGCTAAAGTTAGGAATATTACATTTGTCTCAATAATTCTCTCATTTTCTGTGTAACACGTACAGAAAAGTCAAAACATCCAAGGAAACAAATGTCAGTGATAAATACTTGGAATTAGGAATCCATGCTGTAATATTATACAACCATTTGTAAAGAGATTTCATTAATGCTTAATTGCTCCAATAACAAAGTTAATATCTTTGTTCATTAAATATCTGTAGAAAACACCTTTCTGTATTAAAGATAAGAGAACGTAAATACCTGTCATGTTAATGAGTGATGATGTACCTAACATAGCTATATTTGCCATTTGATGCAAAGATTGATTCTTGGGAAGCAAAATCACAATTCATTTTTGTAAGGAAGGCAAGTGACTTAGTTCATAAAGTAATAACATGCACAATGGCATTGTCTTCTCAGATCCTAGATTTATTAGTGCTCACCTGATACCAGAGAGTGACAATCCAGAAGATGACAAAATCTATTTCTTCTTCCGTGAAAATGCAATTGATGGAGAGCACACTGGAAAAGCCACTCATGCCAGAATAGGGCAGATCTGCAAGGTAAAATGATGATTTCTTCATGTGAGATTGAAAACACTTGTAGGACGCTTTGCAAGTGATTTTAGTAAATTTATTTTCTTGCCCATAAAGTATTCAGTATTAATATCGGCACTGGACTAAAGCAGAGATCATCCCAGATGAAAAATACTCAAAGGTATATTATTCACTATTTTTCTGTTTGGGGAAGTTTCACAATCTATGATTTTTTGTTTAAGAAGTCATAGGCATCTTCTGAGGCTTAGAATGTGTCTGCAAAAGAGAGAATCTTTTGCAGGAAATGTGATACTTCCAAGTAGGCAAAAAACATTTGAAGAATTTACTTTTTGAAGGAATGTTAATACCTTTTCATTCTCACATTAGTGAAAATCCTTACGATAGAGGCAAAGGAAGATTTAACGAAACAGTTATTTAAGGTAAATTTTAGAAATGGGCAGCCATTCAGAAGACCCTTAATGAGTGCAGATTGAATCACTCATCCACACTGATAAGCGTCCAGGTATTTTTCTGTCAGACTTCTGAAAAGATTTCTACAAATGAAATTATATTAATCAGTGTTGTAGCTTTGGCAACTACGATGTGTACAGCAAAATTTCCATAAGCACAATTTCCATAAGCACAATTTCCATTTATCTCCTCAAAATCGTAGGTAGCTGCTTGAAAAACAATTACCTGTAAATATGGAGTCCTTGGGGCACTTTATTCATAAGTTTTGTAGCTATACAACTGATCCAACTGTTCTGGCATTTTGACCTACTTTGTTGACAGGCATTTCTACTTTGTTGCTACCAGTTAAGAGTAATAAACCCCTTCAGCTTTACCAGGACCTGGCAGCCTGGTTGCTCTGGAGCAAAATATTCTGCCTGGCTATATGTATTATAATATATAAAGAAGTTTAGGTTTGCTTTAATTACTTTTTTTTATTATGTGCTACTATGAAATATGTCACAGTACAATGTAGAATTGAAGTAATTCAGAATTAGTGTCTTTGACAACAAAATAATGCTTTTGTATGTAGAAAGTGAATTCTCTGTTTTCTATAAGTAGCATCTTGTAGTTATTTACTGTATTTTCTCTGTACTCTGTGGATAGTTGAAACAAAGACTGTAACTAGATATTCATGCAAAATGCTTTTGTTATTAGAATGACTTTGGTGGACACAGAAGCCTTGTAAACAAATGGACAACTTTCCTCAAAGCACGTCTGATTTGTTCTGTGCCAGGACCCAACGGCATTGACACACACTTTGATGAATTACGTAAGTGGCAGAAATGGCTTTGAATACAGGAATGTTTTCAAGTATTATACGTATGAATTGAACTTAGTTTTCCATCTCTTGTTATTGTTACAGAGGATGTGTTCCTAATGAACTCAAAAGACCCTAAAAATCCAATAGTCTATGGAGTGTTTACAACTTCCAGGTACAGAACGTATCATTTTACTTGCATGGAAACTTGGGTGGCTGCTTGTTTTAAAGAGGTCTCTTTGTTAAACATGTTTTTAAGAAACACAGAATTTTCTTAACCTTTGAACTGAGAAGTCAGTGGCAGTAAGAAGTAATGAATTAGGTTTCTTATGAACAATGTACATCAACACTCTGAAGCTAGTAATCATAAAATCAGTTTCTCAGGCTGTTCTTGGAGTTGAATTGGCTTTTTATAGTGGGGACCAGAGTTTGTAGCCCTTTCTACACAGACCTGGAAAAACACAAGGATAAATATGCTTGCTTGGGGGCAGGGTAAAATAGAAAATCTGTGGTGTGAGAAATTGGCTACTCACAGGGATATTAGTAAAAAATATTGCTGAAATATGGACAGTTTAATGATCTTTCAGAAGTTCTGTTACTGAATCACATATAACTGTAACTTGAGCTTTTTGATTTCATTATGCTTTCACCAAGAACAAAACTATACTTGTAGCTCTGGCCTGAGGAAGGTTAGCAGTAGTGGTTGCATTGCCACATTTATCTGTGAAGGACAAAAGTTTCAGTTTTTAAACAGAAAGAATGTTTCTAGTGATAACCAGGCATGGAAGAGAGAGATTTACAACTCCTTACTGTCTTCTGTAAGAAATCTCAAGGTAAGAAACAACGCTGAAGTTTGTGTGTGCTGCCCAAATGACGGAAGAGACTGCTAAGACAAGTGAAAAATTGTGAAGTGTAGGAAAGAACTGAATAGTCCTCTTGGGACAGCCCTGTTGAATTTTACTGAAATTGGGAGTTTGCCCTTCTGGGGACAATATGTTTTAAAGAATAGAATAGCAGCCATCTACTTTGGAAAATGTCTGAGAGATTGTATCAGTTATGCTGAACTTTCACAGGAGGTGAGTTAGAATTGCTCTGAGGGCATGTCAAAGTTTTGATAACCAGCACATGCAATAAATTAGGAAGCAACAAGCTGCTATTCCCATATGTCTTCCACTCGATTAAACCAGCTGATAATTTAAAGAACCTGATTTGATTTCTTCTTCCCTTATTTTTAGTAATATCTTCAAGGGGTCAGCTGTGTGTATGTACAGTATGACTGATGTCAGGAGGGTATTTCTTGGTCCCTACGCCCACCGAGATGGTCCAAACTACCAATGGGTTCCGTACCAAGGGCGAGTGCCATATCCACGACCAGGAACTGTAAGTATCCTAAGAAATACAGCAATCTCAAAAGGAAAAACATTATACATTTTATGGTCCTTGAGCTGAGATCCATGAAAGAAACTGAACAAGGTGATGAAATGGGAGATGTGGCAGAAGGAAAAGCCAACAGTTCCTCCAGATCCAAAATGCATTGATTTTCTTGTTAAGTATGAAACTGCAATAACAACTTCATTTGGATTTCAGTTTTGGCATTCATATTAATAACTTCAGCAGAAGTTTGTGAAATGGCTGGAGAACGTTACTGAAAGTCATACGTTTAATAAATTACTCTGCATTATCCTTTCCTTGGAATTTGTCTTTGTTCCAACTATTGCTTAAGCCATTCTTAGTGAGAATGAACAGAAAACAGAGCATCTGCCTGGCTGTTAAGAAACTTTCAATTGTTCTTGACATTAAATCTAGTGCAGTAAGACAGATATTTCTGCAATGGATGACAGAGTGACTCCAGCAATTTCTAATTTCCACTGGCATTTTAGGAAATCTGTGCTTCTACCCATTTTTCTGTTTCTAGTTTGTGAAAGACTAAAATATCAGTGTATCTAAGACATCCATATTTACAATTCCCAACTGATATCATCACATTTTAGAAATATTTCACAGCCTCTGAAATTAGCAGTAGGCTAAGAAGATGGAATATCTATGAAAAAAGCATTAATTGTATACATTGGGGTAGCTCCTTAACTAGCATAAATCAGCTTGGCCCATTTAAGTTTTGAAATAGGATTGCTGAAGATCAAATATATGTATGCACATGTATACATATAAAGATGTAAATGTAAAAAATATATGTTTATAATTTTTTTTAAAAAACTCTATAAATATAAACCACAAAAAAACACTAGGAATAATTTAGATCCCTTCTTTTAAATCATTGGGTTTTCTACTTTTGTTGGTATGTTTTGAAATTGTTCTTTCAACCTGATCTTTCAACTGATCTCCAACAGTTAGAGGATATATATGCTCAGCCAAATGAGAATGATTTCTTAAGTAAAAGAAAAGAGTGTCTCCCTGGTGGCAAGATTCCCCAGTGCTCCTCACTCCCTCCAACAACTGCTAAAGGGATCCTTGACTTTTTCCAGAGTTAAAATACAAGCTCTGCAGCATAAGAAAGGTTTCATTTCTCATTTGATGCTGAACTTCTTTTTCTTAATTACTATAGTTAATGCTGATATGTCAGAGGTTTATTTATAAGTTGTATTGTTTTACATCCCGATGGAAAATGTGAATGGGTAGAATTTTTTGTATTGTTTGCATAGCTAATATCATCTTCTTTTCAGTCTGACAGACTGAATAAGTTAGTGTTTATTATTCTGTTTATTTATATTGCTCTTTGATTCCAGTATTGATTGACCTTTCCAGACAAAAAGCAAATAATAGATACTATGTAAAACTACAGACAAAGAAGAATGTTACATATTTCTGTTATGGAAACAGACTGAGATAACTGACTGCTACGTAGTGGCTCTGTTACATTCATTCTTCAGCAGAGATTAAACGCAGCTCTGTTATTGAAATTCTGAGTGCACAACTCAAATACTTGCCCTAGAGGATGGCAGCACAGCTCTGCCTGCTTCAGAATCTGTGGATTATCTCAAGACTTGTCTGAGGGTCTTGAACTGGAATCCAAATGGGAGAAGTAATGAATGGGAAATTCCTGAGAACCAGCAGAAAAGCCAGGACTCAAATCTAGTCCCTAAGTGGCTGAGTGACCTAAGCCAGCACATCTTTTGCTAAAGTAGGGAAATGCAGTTAAGTTACATGTACTTTTTTTTCTTGCCACCTTCTCAGAATGGATTTTATGCTTATAATGTCACCATAACATATGAAGATCACAAAGAACATGCGAAGATGGTCAGATTTCATTGTAACATTTTTCTTGTCTAAGTGCAAATGTGATCCCAAACCATACTATTCTACATAGCCCTGCAGTCACATCATGTAGTGCAAGAGGCCATGCCGCTGTAAGTGATGTTAGTTAAAGAGCGGCTGAGGTCATCAGGTTCTTCTAGCCCACCACCAGTGACTTTAATCCTGGTGTTCACCATTTTGAAAAACATGGGATGTTTTCCTCACAGTTGCTAAAATCCTAACCAGTAGTATAAAACTGAATTTTAAAATGTGAGCTTTTTTCTAAAAATTTGGATGCAATTTCAATGGCTTTGAAATCCTGCTGAGAATAAAGTTAAAAAGTTTTTAAGCTCCTTTAGATGTCAGACTTGTGGCTTCCTTTTCCAAGAGATAGGGAAAGGGAAGGGAAGACAAAACCTGAGCTTCTTACAGTGAATCAGCTCCAGATCGTACTGCAGTTAAGCAGTGCTGAATTATCTAAGGAATTTAACAGGTGAGGAGCCAGTAAACTCTTTGAGCATCTGGTGACTTGCCCAGTATGAGTAAAGAAAAAGGAAAGCTAATGGTTCTTTTAACAGGTCAGAAAACTTTGTACACAGTTATACATCAGCTTCACATTTAGCAAAGAAGTTGCCAGGATTTTTCCTTTAAGATCTGTGGGACTTGGGGTTTGTTTGTTTGGGTTGGGGTTTGAGTTTTATTCAGTTGTTTGGGTTTTTTTTTTGTTGTTGCTGTTTGGTTGCATGGGTTTTTTTTAACCTTTTAACAATATTTGGGAGAGGAGAGAGGATTTCATCCTGAATTTTTATCTGACTTTCTGTGAATTCAGCTACAGAGCTCTGGATGTCTCTGCTTCATGGTACCAAGAGTCTATCTTCAGTTATGAGCAAAGAACTTTCTGTTCCTATCAAATGGTAGCTATTGACTTATGTTGGATTCCCTAATAGGCCAATGAGGGGATGGCATAATTACCTCCTCCTGACTGATCAAAACCCCTGACAGCATACTGGAGATGAAGAATTAGAAGTGGGTGGATGTTAAATGCAAGAGTTCTTTGACTCTACTTGAATACAGGATCAAGCTTATTTCTCTGAACCTTCTCAGGATATTTGTACTTATGCTTATCTTTTGGCACCTGAAAACTTTCTATTTATTTCTTTGCTACCAATGGGACTGATGAGGTATATAGGTTCTATAGGTATATAGAACTCATAGGCATGAGTTCTGATGAAGCACCTTGCCGGTTAGCTTGACCTAGACCCACTGATACTAAAACCATGCCTGTCATTAGCATCAAGGATGATGATTTTGTTGTATTTCCTGGTTTTGTGATTGTAAAATAAGAAAACGTGGCAGCACTGTCCTCTTCAGGACAACTAGTGCAGTCTAGCCTAGTCTACTCTTGTCTAGTCTCGTCTTATTTCATCTAGTCTCATCTCATCTCATCTGGCCTGGCCTGTTCTGTTCTGCTTTGCCCCGCTCCACTCCGTTCCACTCTATTCCATTCTGTTCTCTGACCTCACAACCTTCAGAGGTCCTTTCCAACCTTAATGATTCTGTGACTCTGTATGATTCACATGAGTTGAGATTCCTCTGCAAGCAATTTGGACTATTGCTGGGCTAAATCTCACCTGCTGGTGGTGCCCATTTCACTCAATTGAAAAGAGAGGGAATTTGATTTTATCTGATTCAGTTTCCTAAATTGGGGTGGGATGAATCTGAGCCATAGCCTAGTCCAGGCAATGTGCTTTAAACTTTAAAGTAAAGACACAAAGTTGCAATATTTTTTTTATTCTCAGAAAAGCAGGGAATCCAAGGAGTAATCTGGCTCTCAAAATTGGGATTCTAATCTAAACACATAGAATTATGACACTAATTCTAGTTCTATGATTTTTCTGCATAAAATATATCTTGGTCAACCTTGCTGCAAGTAGAAGCCTTTGTTCTAATGAGCCAGAAAGTAAATATTCAAGCAATTGAAACACAGCTGAAATTCATTTACTAAAAATTGAAATAAATATTCATTTAATCCTTTTTTTTAATGTTTGTCCAGCTGCAATTAACAATGCTTAGTTCTTGTGTAGTGATTATTATACTTAAAACACTTTATATGCATTATTTATCATTATCTAATTTGAGTAATTAGTATTGAACTCTAGTTAGAATATTAATCAAGAGGTAAAGTAAACTTCAAATTGAAGTGTAAAATTTTAAACACAAGTTTTTAGACCTACAAATGTTTGGCCAATATTTATAAATAGCCTGTCTGCTTTTCTCTTTGTAATATTTCTGTACAAAAGAGTAAGAACATATAATAATAAAAGGGCTGGAAAACGTTGTCACAATAAAGTAGATAACTAACTTGCTTTCCGCTTAGTCTGCTCCACATGCAGTAATCAAATATTCTCCTTCCCTCTCTTCCTCCCTTCCATACCATGTAATGGAAAAGAATGCGGGAATTTGCTTACTAACAAATATGCCAAAAAGGGAGAATTTACACTTTATATGTCCATGCTGGAAGCGTCCCTTTGCTGAGCATGACAACTACTCCTTTTGACAACATTGATTTTTTAATTTCATTTCTGATGAATTATTAATAATTTGGATCAAGGTGATAGCAAAGACAATTGATTTCTTCTGCTGAGCATCCTGCAAGGTCTGGATTCTTGGTTAATAAGATGTTGTCCTTTAGGTTTTTAATTTAATTGGAAGATACTGTATACATGGATATAAAGGGCAAATTATCTAGGTCATTTTAACACCAACTATTTATATTTCAGGTTCAAAAGCCACAACGTATTGTCAACTGGGTTTCAGAGTTTTACATGTCTTCAATAGGTATATGAACAAATTAGGTGTGTGGTACACCAAGTTCTTTGCTGAGTATCTTTGGAC
>JANHGB010010460.1:20495-40816 GCA_026283785.1 Coracopsis vasa
TAGCTCATTTTCTTCATATATTCAATGTTACTAACACACTACTAATACCTATGTTAAAGTAACTTCTAGCTGTTCAAAAAACACCAGTTCTACAGAAGAGATGTGGCAAAATGGTGGCTATTAGCCACAGTCCTCAAGTCTCTGAGGGAAACATGTGGTAGGTGAAAATGGAAGAATACTCTTGTGGCTACCAAAGCTGTGGTCTTACCTCTTCTTCCCTTTTCAGCCTCTATTGTTTGCTCACATTGGGAGAATATGAGCAAAATGTGAAGAGCAAAGGGACTTTTTACTGTATTACTTCATGGGGACCAGATTCATTCCACAGGGACATTGTGCATTACACAACAGTGAGGAGGTATTTCAGTTCTTTAGCAAGACTCGTCTCACCTAATTATTCAAATGGACAGTATCATCAGCAACATTTATAGTAGGCTTTCTTTAGAATCACTGGAGACAAAGGATATAGATTTAGGGCATGACTCATTTGATTAGTTTTAAGGTTAACAGGATCCATGAAAGGTTGGACCAGATGACCCGTGAGGTCTCTTCCAACCTGGTATTCTCTGGTTCTATGTTATTAGGACTACATGGATGACACAGGCTTGTTGAGACAAGCAGGAGTTTGAGAAGTCAGTAGAATAGGGAATTGTCCCAGCATTAAAGGATTTGATTGCTCAGATAGGAATTGACTTCCAGTCAACTTCTGAAGACAATACTTTGAAGTAAAATGGTGGCATAATTGAGGAATTTTGTTTTGTATGCATAACTAAATATTGAAATTGTATGTCTTATGTTGAATAATTTTAGATATTTCAGGATTTCTTCCTTCTGCCAGTTAAAGACTAATACTAATCAGTAAATGACTGAAAATTCTTTTGCACTGCATAGTAGTGAGAAAAATCATGTATGAGGATAATTTACATTGTGTTAATCATATTGATTTAAATCCAAAATGAAAAAAATGATACTTTTATTGACAGAATAAACTTTTGCTGTCTGTCACGGCACATTTAGATGCCCTCTCATATTTAATTGTGGACTGCATTAGTTGGGATGTTTGTAATGAAATTGATTACTAATATGTTTCTAGTGTTTGATAAATAAAATGAAAAATATTTCCTTTTTTATTTCCAGTGCCCCAGTAAAACATTTGGAGGCTTTGATTCCACCAAGGACCTTCCTGATGAAGTTATAACATTTGCAAGAAGTCATCCAGCCATGTACAACCCGGTATTCCCCATCAACAACCGTCCAATCATGATCAAAACAGATGTGGATTACCAGTTCACACAGATAGTAGTAGATCGAGTAGATGCAGAAGATGGCCAATATGATGTCATGTTCATTGGCACAGGTGAGAAGTCTTGAATCTACACTGTATGCTCCTCTATGCATTATGGAGACATAGAGCAGATAAAATTTCATACTCTGAAGGACAGAACACAGGCAGAATGTTGTATACCTATAAAAATTGGGGGTGAGTCTCAAAACTGTGCATGTGGGGAGGTCTTTCTTATATCCATTCACTGTTACAGGTTCAGGCTGTGGCCTGCATAGCTTAATTCTTTACGAGCTTTGCCAACTGGATTAAGATCAAACCACTCTCTTTGCAGCTACTGTTATTAGGGAATTTTATTAGAAATATCTTGCCTCATTAATTATAATTTAGTATTAAAATGAGTCTTTTGAGGTACCCATTTTGAAGTGCAACATAAGAAGTATTAACATGAATGAGGCAAGCAGCCAGGTACGGGAAATGTCTCGTGTGCCTTTCAAGTATTTCAGGTATTGCCTTCAGATGCCCAGCTCTTATGCCAGAAGAGTGCATCATTTTATTTAAGATGAAGATATCTGGCACACACAAAATGTTTTAAGAAGCATTGATATTCAAATAGAAACATGACATCCTTTTCAAAGCATTTGCAGAATCACACAGATTGGGCATTTTATAAGAGTGGAAATATGCACTCAGAAAGACATTTTGTTCCAGAAAGGTAATAAAGAGAAATAATAGTGACCAGAAATCAGCTGGCATACAGTGGCTTCAGAATAGTTTTAGTGGCCTCAGATTATGCCGATTAGCAGCTGGTGGATCTGCTTCTTCACCTTTGAAGATTTTCCATTAGTTGGCTGGTGTTTCAGTTACGTTGAATAAAAGTATTTAAAACTTCTATTGAACATAATTGCTAGTAATTAGACATTGGCATCATGAAGTCAAAACAAATCAAACCAAAACCCCACTGTTTCTTTTCAGCTTTGGACCAAAATATCTGTCTGGCTGTCTGTCTTATAACAGTCCAATTTTTTTTACTTGCTTTAAGTACAGTTCTGGTACTCTAGACCTGGGGTCAGATTTCCAAAGCAATAAATCTCAAGGAATCTTTCATGTTGATGCCTAAATTGTATTATGACTAAACCAAGAGCTGGCAACGCTTTGTGTACATGCATAGCAATTCAGAACATTTACTGCAGGAAATGCAGCTCTGCAAAAAGCATTCCAGCTCTTTAAAGCCGCGAACTGTGTTATTAGATACTAATACTACAATATGTTCTTCCATAAAACATTGGAAAGTAGTTTCATATGATTTTGCACAACATATATATTTTCCATCACACATTGGAGACTTCAGTGCCATCTACAATTGAGTGTTTTGTGCCTTTCAACAAGTCTTCTATGACCTGCTTCAGCCCAGAAGAAAAAAAATAATGGCAACAATCTCCTTGTCTGCAATGTGAGGGAAAAAGCCCTTCAGCATCCAGAGTATGATGCTGAACGAACATAAGGTCCTGATTTCTTGAGCACAAGAGGTGGCATTTATCTTACCAAAGTTAGGCATTCAATCTAAGATTCATTGGTTTCTGCAAGGGAATGAGATAAGTACTTCCAGAGAGAGATTCACTGTACTTTCTTCAAGACCTCTACTGGATTAAGGTGAATAGTTACGCAGAAGTTCCTGTCTGTTTTCAGACAGTACAGGAAGACTTGCTTAAACCTGGGCTATAGCTTTTAGATATCATTATGTATAGTGTTTCTCATCTAAATTAGTAAGGCAAGCTGTCCGTATGAAAGAGCTTCAATGATACCTAGCTCTTACCCTCGAGCTGGGAATATAGGCACTCAATTCCCATAACCACTAATATTCAGGTGTGCGGTAACTCCTCTGGAACCCATCCAACATTGCTGATAGTTGTGCTCAGGAAATGTAAGAAAATTATTGAAAGATTATTACTTGCACTTGCTAAAAGAGATTTCAGCACCAAAACCCCAGCTTTGTAAGTGTGTGTTATTATTTCTTGACGTATTGCTTTTGTCCATAGAAACTGTTCTTTTTGCAGCAGGAGGTTATACTCTCATGGAACAAAAATAGGCACTACAACACTTATGCTTGGAGCATAATGATGCTCTGTGCTTGCCTGAGCTCACTATCTTTGTTGCAGCTTTCAGAATGAGGAAGGGGCATCTTCCATGCATGGGAAAGGAAAAGAGGCAGAACTGAGGCCCTGCCTGCCTTCTGCCAGAAAGCTGCACTGAGATGGCTGGTCAAAGTCAAAGGAACCAGAAACAGATATACAATCAGCGTGTATTACATATTCCCCAAGCAAAGAACAAGTGGGGGAGCAGATTAGTGACTCTAGTTACAGTCCAGTTTCCCACTAGATGATCTGAACCTATGACGGAACCAGAATTAAGCTCTCTGGGGTATGACTAGATTTTTTTGTGCAGGTCTGTCCCATCAGATTAGATATATTTCTCTGTATTTGCTCATTGCTTTTGCACCAATCTACATTATTCCCACATGCTGCTGAACTTCCCTGTGTTGAAGGAACACTTTTTTTTCTCCTTTCCATTGAATGACTGATGATAATTGAACACAACATAATTAATAGCCATGCGGTGTAGTCACATTTTCCTTTCCTGTGGGTGAAACCTTTAGCTGAGCAGTTTCTTTCCCACTGTGATTGTACCAGTGTGTTTCACAATGGAAATAAAATCATATCAGCATGCTTGAAATTGTATCAGGAAAAAAACAGGATTTAAGATATGCACTTAATGCATATCCTGAGTGTCTGATGTTTGGGATCATTTGGCACAGTCAAAGTACATCTGTCAGTAAAGCAAATTAATAACGGTAATCTTATCTTACTGAGCAGAGCCTATTGATCCTAAAGGAGAAGCCCGATTCCATTTGTGTGAAGTTGTTTGAAATACTACTCTGTAAAAATTGATCTAGAACTCAGATAAAGCCCCACTTTGGTACCTGTGGCCTGACCAGAGTCGCTGTAGTGATTAACACAGTGTATCTTTGACCTCAGAGGCTTTCTTGAGCATCAAGCAACTGTAATTGTTGCAGGATCCACTTCAAAGTCAGACCTTTTGTTGAAACAACACTATGTAGGGAGCTTAAGTCTGATGAGGCTGTGATCAGGCTCCACAGTTTCCCTTGTGCTGTTTTATCAAAAAATCCCCGTTTATTTCAGGAATTTTCAATGCATTTGCTGCATTGTGACTGAGGGCATAGTGCAACAGAGAACAGAATCATGACACATTGCTACACTGTTATATTTATCTGATAACAGTTCTCTTCTTTTACCCATAGCATGCATTTTACTCAAAACCACAGTCATCAAATTACCAGGATAATTAAGGAAATGAACTCATCCATTAAATTACAAATATAACTAATGTTAAATTATCTGTTGTTCTGAATTACTCTGTTGTAGAAATGTGGATTTTTTTTTCATCTTGGTTTAAAGTTTATATTGCATTTGCTCTGTATGGGTCTCAATATTCGTTGAATTAAATATATTCAATTAGTAGCAGTAACCATAATGAAAACCACTTCCGAGAGCACTTATCTAGTATGATTTACTAGTTGAGGTTGTACATATAGCAGCCTAGATAGAAAGTTGTGTTTTTCTTTCTTTACTTTTTTTTTTTAGAAAAAGCTGTTTTTTCCTCTTAAAAAGAATCTATGAATTTGTGACTAATGAAAGAAAGCAGTGAGGTACATATTTCATGGGGGGAAAAAAATTGCCTATTTCTAAACTTTCAAAAGTATGTACTAAGAAACCAACATCTGCTTAAAGAAGAGCAGATGGGAAAATGAAAAATCTCAGTTATACATGATATTCTAGGATTTTTAGAATATTTTAATCAAAATTCATGTAATCAAGTTGAAATACAAAAATTTTCTCATGAAATCAATAGCTTTTATGATAGTCATGTTATAAAAACATTTTCAACCTGTGGAATCTATTTGCTCTAATTTTATACATATTTTCAATACAGAAGTGGTGCGTTGTCATGTTTTTAATCGGAAGTTTCAACTAACACACAAATATATATATGCACAAAATATGTTCTGATATTGTGTAATCAGTGTTGTTTTGAGAATGTTGACGTTCATAGTTCTGTTATGTTGAGAATTTTATTCATTTAAAATGCCTTATATTTTCCCGCTGTAGAATGTGCAACTTGAAAAGTCCTCAGGGACATAGTTGTTATTCCTGTGATAGGTTTACATGGCACTGCACTGGGCTGGCTAAAAAGAAAAGTCACATGCAGAGTATTTCCATTTCAGAGAGTCTAGAGTGATGTGTACCAGCCTAGAAATGATTCCTTTTTTTTGTTTTGTTTTTGTTCCCTGAAAATTCTGTTCATGGATACAAACAAATAAATCACAGATGCAGAAGCTGTAAAACAGAGATGGTTTTACGTCTCAACCATGTTCATAAAACCAAAGGCTGCAGCTCTGGAATTTCAAGCGTTGGCCTTGTTAGTGTTAAAGCCAATTGCAAAACTCCAAGAATGTAAATGGATATAGTATAAAAATGCTGGCACACATTTATTTCTAAACAGAAGATACAAGTTATATTGGTTTTTACCCCTCAGCAAAGACCATTATCTAACACAGAGAGAAATATAGATGCCTTAAGGGGCTTATACATCTTCGGCACTTTGTTTGACACGGGGAAGATCTCATGTACTTAAGAGATCTAACAGCTTCATCTGTCTAACAACATTTGTCCAGATGTTTCTATATCCATACTGAGCCTTCTGACAGCATCCTCATGTGCATTTTAAGAATGACAAACATCATATTCAAAATGGACAATAAAACATGCCTGGGTAAATTTAGTGCATTTCCTTCCTTAGTTAAATGACTGAAACATCTGTCATTTTATACTGTCAGTTAAATGGTATTTCAGTCGTTTTCATTCTTTAATAACTATAGTAGTGTTTATCTTCTTTGGTGCATTTTGATAATTGAAAAACTTCAGTGAAATGGCCTGCTGAAATTCAGTGTTTTTCTAGGTTATTTTAAATAGCAGTTGGTATTTTGAACAATTGCTTGGAGATACGCAGCTTCACAGTCTTGATACATGAAATAATTACATGCTACAAGAAACTCTGGCTCCTCTGAAACTGAAGTATGCATCTTAAGCACCTGAAAACTTTGAGTTTCTTTTTTCTTCTTTTCTTTCCTTCTCAAGATGTTGGAACAGTTCTTAAAGTGGTTTCAATTCCTAAGGAGACTTGGCATGAATTAGAAGAAGTCTTGCTGGAAGAAATGACAGTCTTTCGGGTAAGTGCAGCTAAATTTCAAGTGTCAGGTTATAGATTTCTCTGTGGACAGCTGCAAACTAAACTTCTTGCAGTCTAGCCAAGGAATAGCCTGGCATACTCCTCTAATTAGCTTGTCATTTAGAGATCCAGACACTAGTCAAAATAAACCTTGAAACTTCCAGTGCTAGCTGGAGTTTAATGATAAAAGAAACAGCATTCTGGGCTCTTGTTTTGTGATTTTAAAAGTAAGTTAGTATCTCTGAATCTTAGAGCTGTAACATGCTATAGTTAAATATGTATCTGTGCAAGTCTGGGAATAATGCCTGTCTGTTTTCTCCCAGAGTTATGCAATACACAAATTTCATAGTTGCATCAACTCTTAACACTATTCAGACTATGAGCATAATGTAACTAGGAAGATAATTTAAGAAAAACAGTGATCTGCACATATTTCTTATGCCTAATAATCTGGGAAACACAGGGCTTGTGTTTTCATGACTTTAGGGTCTCATTTTCATGGTTTGACACAAGACACCATAAACACCCCCTAATCTTTAGTACCTTTTTGTGAAAATCAATCTCTTTCATTTTTCCTGTCTGAGCCACCTAAAAAATAAGGCATCCCATAGGCACTCCTGCAAGTCGAGGCTGAGTAAACCTTTCAAACACTTTCCAGACAGAACCCAGGGATCTCTTGTGTTTTGTACACAACAGCGAATCATTTACATTCCCCACGTTATTCTTTTTGTCAGTGCCGTTTTATGGCACCATTTCACAGGCTCCAGGCTTTTGGGGGGTTGATACCTAGCTGGGAATATGAGGTTAATCTGACAGTATGAAGGCGATGCTTGCATGCTTGGAGAGTCCCATGTCGTGTGGTCTCACTCTAGATGTGCTGACAAGGACTTTGCCTCCAGCCTGCCTCAGGGGCCCAGACACCATGTCCTCATCGCACTCGATTGCCATTCCGTTACCTTTAGTTTCTGAACAGACACAACATATCTAAACAGAGCTTGTATATCTTTTTATTATTATTTTCAATATTATTTTTATGCTTTTCTTATGGGCAGTCTTGCCTTAACTGGCATCAATCTCACACAGAAAGGTTTGGGTTCAAGGTACCACTGAAAAATAGGTATCTGTTTCTGCAATCCGTGGTGGAGTTGAGGACAGAAATGTAGGGGGTTTTCTTCCTGATTGCTGCTGGGTTTAGGGCTTTTTGTTGTTGTTTTCTTAAGAGAAAAATAAAGTAGGAACTATAAGGAGGAAATGAGACAAGTAATTTGTGGTTCCCAGCTTTTTTTCTTTTCTTGTACATGCAAAAGTTATTACATTAATGCAGGGTAATCTGGCAATTGTTGGTAATGTATGAGTCTCTTCCCTAAATCAAGTAGAATTGCCAAGCTAAAGGAGATCAGAGAAATATAAAAGTGAAAGAAAGAAAATAAATGGAGTGAAAGTTTTATTTCAAAAAGGCTTTAAAAAAGTAGCATGGTTAATGACAAATTCAAATCTGGTATTTTACTTTACATGTGTATTTATTCATTACACAAAAAGATTTTGGTATTCTGATTTACTTGAATGCTCATTTATCTCCTTTGGCATGTATTTAAGCCTTAAAGAGGGCATTAATGTACTTCAGTGGAATAAGCAGCATTTGTGTGCATAAGATATGGATCTTTCAATAGGAAATTTGCAACAGATTTTACATGTACCTTAAGCAAATGTAAACTTTATTTACTAAAGTGTTTATATGCATCATGAGCAATGTGTTCTGATGCTTAAACTGCAATGTGCTGAATAGAATACCTTTATAATTCCACAAAACAGTCTTCCATATCTATTACATTGATAACAAATGCCTCTTTTAACCCCATTTGTGCCATATTTCTCTGGACAGCTGAGGAAACAAACTAATGAGTTCAATTTTCCTTCAAATGTTACACTCAATTGATGCTTTCTAATATAAGTTCTATTAACCCATTTGTAAAGGCAAGTGCACATGCTTAACATCCACTGACCCATATCAAATTCTCTCAGGGTAAGCAAGTTGAAAGCTACACAAGTGTAAAAGATTAATAAGGACTTTATTAATGTACATAACCAAAAGTATGATGTGTGGGATCAATAGCAGATTTTTAGATGGAATAAAGTTCACACAGTGTTGACGTGCACACTTTGTAACTGAATTATGCCACTTTTACTCTCAGGATTAAAATCCATTCAAGCAGCTGGGACTAAAAGGTGTAACAGTCCTTTAATCAGATTTAAATATACTCATTTTGTTAAATATTTCCTACAGCTTCTCATATAAGAAAGTAGGTATTGGTTTGACATCTGCTTGCTAAGATAATTAAGTGTAGACTTAGCTTGAAGAAAAATAACTCTCCTAGTGACCCATTTGGTTGATTAAATAATAGATGTTCCAAGGTGCAAATAACTTCATGCCTGTTTTGGTTTTGTGCTCTGCAAATACAAGTAACTTCTTGGTACGTGAATAGTGTGGTCCAGTCAATAGGATTATACTTGGGACAAAGGCTTGCTCTTCTGAATAAAATTTTGTACAAGTGGGTTTTTCACCTTGATATGGTTAAAACATGCTGCTTATTTCAGTTTTACCACTTTTAATATATAGTATCTATGTATTTTGTTGCAACCATTATTAATTTCATATTACCTGGCAGGTTCTTTTAATGTAGTTTTAATACAAAGTGTAGCAATTAATTTCAAGATGTGAAATTAATAACAAAGTAATCGCAATGAAACTGTAATAATCATGGAAAATGGTTTGTCCACAATCAACATAGCAATCAAAGAAGCACCTGGATATGTACGTGCATTCTAATTCACTTACAGATAGAAAATATTCCACTGCCAAAGACACAAAGAAACACTGTTACTAAGGAGTGTCTAGTTTAATTTCAGAGTTTCTAGGTTAGGCAAACAGCATTCTTAGCAGAATTTTTATGTTTACAAAGCTCATTTTATATTTTAACTCTTTTTTTTTTCCCCTAGGAACCCACTGTTATTTCAGCAATGAAGATTTCCACAAAACAGGTACTATGTGCACAAACTTTAAATCACTTTTAAATATTTATTGGTCTCTGTCTTTTAGAGACAGTAACTTGGCAGTCAGTAGAGACATATTAATTACAGCAGCAGCATCACATCCCTTTACATAAACATCACTAGTTTCTCAGGAAAATGTGACATGCAGAGAAAGTCTAGTTCATGTTACTGGTAAGGTGGAAACTAAACACAAACTAACCAGCTGTCTGGATGCTCTTGATTAAAAAAAATATTAAAATCCACATTATGGAATGTTCTCGTGACAGAAAAATTGTTCAGGAGTGGCCAGACTTGGTCCCTTGTTTTAATGGGACTAATTCTGGTCTCTGTAGCAATAGTCTAGTACAAAATGCAGGTAGTGGAAGCAAAGATTGGAAATGAGACGTTCTCCTGTCTTTCTGTCCGATGCCCATTACATTCCTCTGGGTTCACCATTCGACTTTAACAAAGAGGGTAGATCTGATTTAGTCCAAATTTTCCATGGTCTTTCCATTCAGTGACATGGTTGAGATAGGGGTTCCTGACTAAAGAATTTATATTTCCTACTTTCTGTTGAGTGCACTAATAACTAACTTCTGAAAGAAATGTATTATAACCTTCATTGTAGACTAGACCATAACAAAAATGAACTGGACTTCTTGAAGGATGGAAGTAAAGTTTTGTCAGATTTACAGTAAAGGTGATTTCTGAGCAATTACAGGCAATTATTCTTAGACTTGTTTGTGACGCAGCTGGTGAGTTAGGTAGTCATGCAAAGAACATTGGGTTGCAGTCCAGGAGTGAAGTGGGTATTAGGGGCCTATCTTCCTAGAATTGCCTAGAAATGCCTAGAATTAGGTAGAGGGATTCCAGCCACTGTCACTTCCTGTCTCAGAAGTCTTAGACTTAAAATTTAGTGTCAAGTTTAACACAATAAAACTTTGGTATCCTTTTTCATATTTGTGTTGATTTGGAGCCTAATTCGGTAAATACAAGCAATTTGTTCACACTCATTAATTTCATCATTAAAGTCATTGCCAGTAAAGAGGAGATTTGGTGTTACTTTGAGGACTGGGGCACTAAAAATTGCGTATGTTATAAATAAGGTTTAGTTAATTCTTCTACCTCATGCTATCCATTATTAAACAGAAGTTGAATTCATTCTGTAATGGACAGAGCCCAATATTATGTTTGAAATGCTGCATATTTAACTCAGAAACCTCTGTATTTAGAAAAGTTGTCTGAAAACATTCACGTATTTGACAGAAAACATTTTGTTTGGGGGCACTTTTCTAACACAGTTTGCCACCTAAAACAACAAAAATGGCAGGACAAAAACATGTACTGTTGAATACTAGGATATTTAAAAACAAACTTGTCAAGATGTATATATGTTCACATCATACCAAAATGCTCTGCTTTGGATTATTTTTATAAGTGCATTCCCTTAAAACAGCAGTCATATTTAATAATGGACTATGCATTTTTACACAACTTCTTTAAAGCAGCTTCAGTTATTCAGGAAAGATGATAATTTTCCCTGTATCTTTTGAAAACAAATTTACACTGCTAAAATTGTCTAAAGCTAAAAAAGAGCATAAACCACAAGATATTCAGGCATAGTTAAGCTCATGCAAATTCAACTAGCCTTAGGCTAAAAATGACAGAATCACGATACATTATGACAAGCTTTTGGCACTGTCTCTGTATCAAATAAGTATATGGCAACATGTTTCCATTTTATATTTCTGATTTTAAAATACTGTAGTTTTATAATGCAAACACTTTACTCATTGTGTTCTGATAAGTAGGGCTTTTTTCATATAAACAGCATGATAAATCTATGCATTGTAGAAAGCAGGAGGATGAAATACAAACAGTAAAACCACCATGTCCTACTGAATAACTTTAAAACAGTTACTTCATTTGATTTTTTTCACTAGCAATTCTTTAATGGTACTGGGAGTTTCTCCTTATTTTTGAATGTTCTACTATGCTGGTTGTTCAAAGGTACCTATTTTGCCATTGTGCCAATATGATATGTTAAAAATGACTCTTCATCCTGAAAACCAAAATCTACAAATTCTTCAGGAGCGGGACTTGGCTTAAGTTTTAAATTATATAAAACTCTGTAAGAATTTGACCTTTGAGTGTGAGTGATTTTGAGCAAGGAAATTTAGGCTTTATGTGCAAGACTAAGCCTTGATACAGTCTTTCTCAATTCTGCTGTCTTTAACTCACAGGAATTATAGTCCTTCTAATTGTGTTCAGAGCCCTAGGCTTGTGTAACCTTATCACTTAAACAACTTATGCATGGCTAGCAACAGACACACACCTTCAGAGGACAGCATCCCAGAGACACCGTAACACCCTGCAGCTGCCTAAATTCACAGTTCTACGCGAGTCAGGCTTGCCAGAAGCCCCTGGCTACCATTTAGTCCTGAGCCTGTCAAGTGGGGCTCCGTGATTTAAAAGTATGGAAGCAAGCCTGGCTTTCAAAGGGACTTCTTTTTGAGCAAGCTCTTGTCTTTTTCTCGAGGTCAGGATTGTGATCCTCTTTTTCAAAAAGCTATTGGATTTGTGAAGAGTCGGGGGGAAAAAAACTAAGAGATCCTTGGCTGGTACAGGCCAGATTCTTGATTGGTTGAACTGCTATGAAGAGCTTTTTTAATTCCTTCATAAGATTCTCAAAGGCAAGGCAGAGACCTTCAGAAAAGCCTTAGTGACTACTTCTACAGTATTTTTCACAAAGTACTGAATTTTATTCAGAGATGGCCATTTCTGTCCATAGTGAGCATGTAGAAAGGACCAGCTCAAAATGGATTTGTCACTTAAACAGCCCCCCGAACTATTCTGCATCAGTTACTTTTCAAGACATAAAATTAAGTTAAACAGGATTTGAATTTCATGCTCCCTAAAATTCCATTGAAAATTCTGATTTTTTCTTTTTAAGCAGTACATTTTTCATCTCTCTCTCTTTTTTTTTCAACTGCAAATGGAAAATTTTTGTTTATCTCTTTGACTTCTAGAGAAAGGCTGCATTTTGGGCAGCACCGTGGGGCAAACAGAAACCACTGGGTTGCTTAAAACATTAGTCTCCTCTCCTACAGCTTTTCTGGAGTTTTGATACTTCTGCAAGACTTTTTAAAGGACAGCTTTCCCACACACACACTCTGCTTTGATCTGATAATCAGCTGATTTATTAAATTAACAACCTCTTGGGAAAGACTCTTTGCACAACAGGCAGTTTGACTGTGTATGGCAAAGTAAGGTCATTGATGCAAATCATTCTATTACTGTTTTCTGAATTTCATACTGCCTGGATTCATATATTATTAGTGTCCGGAATAATGATCACCAGCTGGTGTCTAAAACTGGGATCAGAAGAGCAACAAAGAGGGCAGCAGCCTTCAGGCTGTGCAGCACCTGAAACTCATGCTGTAGTTCACTGACTGAACTTTATGAACTTATCTACGAGGAGCAGAGTCTTGAAGTAACCCTATTTTGGCTTCACAGGTTTTTTTTTTCCTTGTGTGTTTCTGGTCATTCTTTAATTCTAAAGACACTTATTAGAAATCAGGGCAGCTTTTTTTGACAAAATTAAATTGGTTACAGAGGTATGTAGGAAATCCTTGCACAATTCTACTTTATTTTCCCACGTGCATTCTCTGGGTTTATTTTTATATTAGCTGCACCACACATTGCTACATGCCTATAGAGATATTAATGCCCCAATTACATAGGGCTCAGATCAATACCATCTGGACATTTAAGATACTTAACTGAAGCTCTCATTTAACCTATGCTGCCTCCATAATCAGTAAAGAGAAAAGGCATCCCTTGAGAAATGTTTAGGTCACCTAAGATTTGAATTGCTGCTCGTTTTTACTGCAGAATGTACCCCTAAGCTGGGTACTTGATTAAGTGACTTAAGTTAGAGAGAATCAGCTTATCATGTCTGCTGCCTGTCATCTGCTTCTCAAGGATACAATACTATCTGGGGACTGGTATGTACAATCAAGGCTTTGTGTAGAGCTCTGTGTGGTCAGAGATTTTTGCCCAGGGAATATGGGTTTACAACCCAGCTATGGCACTTTAATAGATGGAAGCAGCTGCTTAGAAAGGACTTAGTTTTTAATTTACCAGTAAATTTTCCTTTGGGTACTGTCTTTGTCATATTTTCCTTGAGAAAATACTGGTGTTTATGTAAATGCATGGGACATCTCTGTTAAATTCATGCGTCTGTATAAATTGCAAACTTTTGTCTCTAAAAGAAGTAAACCCAACATCTTTTATAAGAGTTTTTGGTTTTGCTGTCTCCTGCTATCCAGTGCTCATCATTTCTAGTAGGTAGGTGAGCTCAGCCAACTTCCATCCCTGAATTCCTTGGAAATAGTACCTCTGGATCATCACAGTGCAGGAGATTAAGAATTTTGATAACATTTGAAATCCTATATTTCACACCACGTTTTGCAAGAAAGCAAAGCAAATACAAATGTGTATTTTCCTGGTGGGACTGCTTGGAGTGGAACCATAAAGAGAAATGTACGAATTACTCCACTGTGGGTGCTGGGTGACAAAGTGTAAGCTTTTGATAGCAGTAAGCTTTTGATAGCAGAGTGTCAGTGTTTCCAAAACAGATGGATTATGCCATTTAATTTTTGTTTATTTATATTGTTTTTCCAATTGTTGCCTCTCAGAGGGAACTAAATATTTACTTACTACACTCACACTTGTTTTCTTTGTGAGTTAGTGCCAAGCTGAAATATCTCTGTTTGGATTTCCATGTGGGATCAGTAGTTCAGTTTCCTTATGTCCCTTTGAAAACCAGCTTCTCCAATGGGCCATGTGAATTTGGTATTAGAGAGGAAATTGAGAGAGAGGAGATAATCTATTGTGATGCCATACAAAGCTGTAGTTCATTTTGCATGTGTGTTTTTTTTATTTACTTCATGGCTTCTCTCTGCATTGGAGCTACCTCTTCCTCTCACCACATTTTAATCAAAAATAAATTAAGCCATTTCCCCTGGTTAAAGTTATGCTTCAATTAGAGTATTTGACCTATAGAAAAGAGTATAAAGCATCATAATTATCAGACATGCAAAGAAGTGCATGTGTGGCAGCACTTCTAAGCTGAAATATCTTAGCATCAGTCTGACATAATTTACTTTAGTTTTCTCACACAAATCAAAGTCATATATAGGAAATTTATGTTAAAGTTGTTTTTCTTTAAATTCAAAAGCATATTCTCCATTGTGTTCTGTCACTGATTGCAGTGCTTTTCTAAGGCAGGGATCTGAATACAAAAGAAAAAAATGGAAGAGTACTTTACTGTTTGCTATTGTTTGGAGGAGCTACCAAGAGCTTCATACAAAAATCAGTGTTTTTTCTATTTATTTTTTTTATCCTTTGCACAATTTTCTTCTCATTCTCTTAGTGTATGTCAGGATCATGATCCTTTATTGTAAGTGTAATGGTTAACATCTAATTTTTTTATGCTTTTCTAGGAAAAAGCTGGTAATTTGCAATTCTTAAATATTTAATTTTTTTTTAACTTTTATAACAGCAACAGCTCTACATTGGCTCAGCCACTGGAGTTTCACAGCTTCCTTTACACCGCTGTGATGTGTATGGAAAAGCATGTGCTGAGTGTTGCCTTGCGAGAGACCCTTACTGTGCTTGGGATGGTTCATCTTGCTCACGTTACTTCCCCACTGCTAAGAGGTAGGGACAGTTTCAGATGTCTGCATGGCTTGCTATTTGTTTTAACTGATGGTCTCAATATGACCAGAGGGCTTTGGAGATTTTTCATGGGATGGTTAACTGGAGCCCTTTCTTTTCCAAAGAAAACATAATTGTGGGAGTTATAAGCAATATGAAGTCTTGGTTGATTTAAAGAGAACACTACTACTTCTTGGGTTGGTTTAAAAAGCTGTTGTAAGAAAACATTCAGAAAAGAGTTGTCTCTGAAATGGATTCAGGACTTTGTATTCAGTAATAAACAGCAAAACGAAAAAAAATAATTTTCTCTAACACTAGGACTGATTGCTCAAGTAAATTCTCCTGCATTTTCATGAATTCTAATTCAAAGGAAATACTTATAAAGTGTTAGGACATGAGTGGGAGGTTATTTTTCTAATGGTATGTGACATTATTGTTATTATTCAAAAGTATAACTTGTACATGTTGATGTATGTCTAAGTGCTGCAAGATTAGAACAACCACTATTTTAGATTCACTCTGCACTCAGGCTTTGCAGCGCAAAGGTTAAGGTAAGACTGCATAAGTGAAAAATATAATTGTAATAAAAAATTTAGAAGTCCTATTTGCCTGATTTGAAAATTTCAAATAATATTTTCTTTGCCTGCCATTATCTCCAAAATTCTTTATCTCAGAGTATATAAGGTGATTAATGAACAGCTCTTAGCTACTGAAGTAGAAATTAGTAATAACTGAATAGATACAAATCAGAACAGACATTAATGTAATGTTTTGTTTCCCATAATAAATTGGCTAAAATGATAAAAAAGTGTTCACATAAAATAGAATATGCCAAACATCTTCCACTTATGAAGAAACAAGGAATCCAAGAGTTTGTATACATAAGGGTTTATATACATAAAATTAATGGTAGCAAATACTTAGTTGAGAATGTCAGGACTCCAGATTCCAGATTTGGATTGGTTGCTGCAGGAGACGAATTGTGGTAAAGGGTGGGAAGTAGCATTTTTTGTTGCAGACTTTTCAGATGGAGGGGATTAAAATTTCAAGGTTTGCATTACAATGTGTCCTAAACAAATACTGTAGACAAAAGAAAAAGCTGCTTATGGAACATCAGGTTCTATTTTTGCACCAGGAAGCAGAGTTAATCTGAGACAAGCTTTTGAGAAATTCTTTAGAAAAGAATTAAAAAGGAGAAACTAAACCCATGCCAAAAGAAGAGCTGGTCAGATTTTCTCAGCTGCATGAGCTAAATTCAAATTTGTGGTGGGAGCATGGCAGTTTCTCTGAAGGAGAGGAGGACAAAAGAAAGGAGAGGGAACAGTGAGGTTTTCAAGGAGAGTCTAAGAGATTGATTTGATCTGAATGTTTTAAGGGTTAGAAGTCAATATGGTTAAGTACTGCCTCTGAGTCGAAGGAGACACTAAGGTCAGGAATCACCAAATCACTCTTCTCTGCTACTTCCCATCTAATCTTTGCCTCCTAACTTCATCTGTTCTCAGCATTCACTAGCACCCATTCCTGCTCCCAGCCCATCTCAAGACCCATAGAGCACATCATCCTACCATTCATTACTTACACTGATGGAAGAAATAGGGCTCTTTGTCTTTTCCTTATCCATCTCTGCAACCTAATGAGCAGCAGAGGAGCTCAGTGTTGCCATCAGGGGTAAAGAGACTGGGCCCTCTTCTTACAGGGGTTAAGAGGCAGGGTTACTAGGACTAAACTGGGTTGCACAATTCCAGGAAAATCTTGGTGTGCAGAATTTTCATGTCTTGAGGCCACTATGAAAGAATAAGGCTGGGATCCTGACAATGTGTTCAGAAAAAGCTGATGTCCCTCCTTAGAGCACCCCATTTTACCCTTGGCAACAGCAGAAAAAAGGTCTGTGTTACCGGGAGAGAGGATCTTCTGTTTACTGATATCTGCTGTACCCACTGCCTCAAGCCAGGTTTGAATGCATCTATGACAAAATCAGCATTACTGGAAACAGCTTAAATGTCAACATTTTCCTAATAATGAATCCTTGTAATTTTAGGCTCCAGAAATATTGAGAAAGTTGAGTCCTGAGGCAATTGCACAGATGCTTTACTAATAGTTGGTTCTGGGGTTTTGCTTTTTATTTTTTCCCTTTCTTTTTTAAAAACGGAGATTTTATGAGCTATGATTTTAATTTACTTTTCTTTCTTTGTGTATTTTACAAGCCTAAATGACAGTTCAGAGCTCCTGTAGTGTGACCACTTAACTTTACCCCATGCAGATGTGTTCTGGTTCATATTTCATAAATCATTGTGTTGATACAATGGTGAAATGTGCGACATTTTCCTGAGATTCTAACTAAACATCTCTTCCAAACTCCATTGACAGTAGTATAAGTCTTTCCACATCTTTTCTACAAATAGTAGCCTATAAATATGCTGTGTTTCAAAATTTAGGGAGGAGTAACAAAATTTTATGTTTTCTTATGTCTTGGGTCTATTTTTATTCATTGGTAATGTGAAGATTATATGTGAAATTAAGATTTGTACATTTTTTAACCGTGCATAAATTAACAGCAGATTCCTTCTTTCTGAAGCATCCTAAGATATCCTAATTCATAATTTTAATGACGTTTTATTCAGAAAGATATCTTAAAATGCACATTCTGACTTTTTTGCCTTAAAAACCCCTGTTGCCATACTTCACATGACTGATTTCAGGTTTAACTTTTCAGTACTTTTCAGTGGAAAAAAAGTACGGTTAAAATCTTTCAGCCAAGAGGAGTTTGCTGTGCAGTTGAGGGGGGCACTGTGAGAACTCTCAATATGTGCTGATGCTGGGCTGTTAGTGAGTCTGCAAATCAGGCTAGTGAACAGAAGAGAGGTGATCTCTGTGCTGCAGAACAATGGCTTTTTAAAAATGTGGGTTGTTGTCACAAGGGAGTGACCAATACAAAAGTAGCCTTTTTACAAGGCTACTTGACTTTTGCATATCCGTTGCTGGATGCCATAATCTGAAATCACAGCATTGTTCAGCAGCCTAATCCTCTTTGTTCTCCTCTAATTTTGCAAGCCCTCAGGCTTTCTCCGATTCCTAAAGTAAAGTGCTCACACTTGAAACACGTCTTTGTTTGCCTTCTTCTTTTTTTTTTTTTTTAATATGAAACGCTTTTCTCTGGCTCAGCTGAATTTTGTGTCACAGCTATTTAAACAAAAATAGGAGCAGACAAAGAGACAACAAAACATGCAAAGTAATACTGTATTAAAAGGCTTCCTTCTGCTAATTACAACATTTTTTAGTGCAGATCAATGTTTTCCAAAAGAGCCAGTGGAAATCAAAGCGGGGAAAGAATATGCTATGTTAAATGGACATACAATAAAACCAAGAATCCAGATTCCAGCTACAAAAGAGAATAAATAACATTTCGGAATCTTCCTATCCAAGTGTTTTATTCTGTTTATTCTAAAGACAAAGCTACTTGCAAAAGTTTTAGGAAAGGTTTTATCAGAATCTTTCAGTGAGATCTGTAGTGGCTGAAATGATCTATGCATTTTAATTTAGATTTTGTAGAAAATACAGCACATTTTTTTCAAAGCCATCCATTCTAACATTTCATTTCTCTAAAAGATGTCATGATACTTAAAGTATTCTGTGCTTGCAGAAAAGCTCTAGTTTCTTCATGATTGATGCATGATGCATTGATGCATGTTCAACTGTATTGTTAACACTTTGATCCTTTAGTTCCTGTATCTATGAATTAAGTAATGATTTTGTGATCAATATTGCGAACATAGTTAAAATAAACTTTGTAGGTTCAGTGCAAGAGATATGTATTTACCAGTTTCTGAAGAATTTACTTTCAATTGTAAAGGCTGATTCTACAAACCGTGATAATGCATTGAATATAGGAGGAACAATATGATTTCCTTGCTAGTGCTGTTTAGGTGCACTTGTGATGTATGTAATTTCATATATGTTCCATTTGTTGCTCTTTAGTCATGGCAAATGTGAATGCTGACCACTGAGGAGGTCACTAACAGTTTTCAACTATGATATTTACAGACGTACTAGACGACAAGACATCCGAAATGGGGACCCACTTACCCACTGCTCAGACCTGCAGCATCATGGTGAGTTATGGGTAATACTAAAGTATAACTATTTGTATGTAATTTACAGACTGTGCATGAATAAAGTAGGAAGCACATGAATGATCTGTGAAATTGTCTTGAACATCTGCAAAAGATGAATATAATACATCATTATCCCAATTTAAATTGTTTACAATGGCCTGGATCAGACACTAAAGACTGAGTGGGAGGGTGGAGTGTGTTGTTTGTTTTTCCTCAGATTAACAGTTTTAAGCATTTTAATTTTTTCTGCTTTGCTCACCTGATAATAGCATAGCATCAGGCTAGGCATTTTATGTCAGAAAAGAGTCATATCTCCTTCAGAACAGCAAGAAGTATGTACACGTTGCTTCACATAGTTTGTATAGGATGACAATCAAACACATAATTAACTACCTTGGCTAAATATAGAATGGTCTTTAGTGTAGGAGCCACACTAGAAGACCTTAAGAGCAACCTATTCCTTGTAGGAGGCCTGCCCCGTGTGCTTTCAGCATGGGTTTTCTTTGACATTTTCTAGTTTTGTTTTTTGTTGACTGTTTAATTTTCGCAGTGCATGACCAGATATTCCTTTCTTGATTGTTTGGCTAATAAACTTCTTGCAATTTCTAATTTGTTACCAAACTCTTCAGAAGATCTTCACTCAGAAAGTGAAAAATGTCCATTTTGCTCTAAGCGAAGAAAACACTTAGGCAATGCTTCCCTCTGCTGGAAAAAAAATGATTACTCGCATTTGTGGTACATTTATAATAACAGTTAAACCACTGGACGTATTTCAGCAAAAATGAAGAAGAGGTCCACATTGACCAGTCAAAATACTTCGCTATTTACAATTAATGTTAACTGTGGCTCCAAAAACCTATTTCGTAGCTGTT
>JANHGB010010463.1:0-12639 GCA_026283785.1 Coracopsis vasa
CTCCTCTGGACTTGTTCCAACAGTTCCATGTCCTTTTTATGTTGAGGACACCAGAACTGCACACAGTGCTCCAAGTGGGGTCTCATGAGAGCAGAGTAGAGGGGCAGGATCACCTCCTTCGACCTGCTGGTCACACCTCTTTTGATTCGAATTGTGAAGTAAAAGATTCAGAAGTTGGAAAATGACAGAACAAAGACTGCTCATGCAGTCAGCTTTACCTGCATGGGAAAAAGCTGGCAGTTACTGATTAGCATTCAGTAGAAGCTGAGCATTCCCATTTAGCTCATTTAACTATACTAAAGATTGAATTATTTTTTTCCAAACAGCTGATTAGCCCTGGTAGAGTGCTATTAAAGGCAGATAAGTCATAAGGAAGCACTTTCCTACACAGATCAGCACTTTTAGATGTGGATTCATGACCCGTTCCTTGGACTCCTGTGGTTTGAGGCATGGACTTTGTAGGGATTTATCACATACACATTAAATGCCTGAGCAAACTTTACCCTTATAACCAGCACCTCTTGTTCTCACCCCATTCTTACTGAAGATTTCATGTAAAGTATAGCTGTTTATCCTCTCACATTCTCTTTCTCTGATATTTAGGTAACAGTATATTGCCCACTCTCTAAATCGTTTTGGTTTTTAGAGTTTAGCTAACTGCCTGTATGTAAGTGAAGGTAATCTATTAAGAATGTTAAGGGAAGTGTTATCTTTAGTCACAGAAAGAGAAACAGGAATATGGAATATAAGAACATAGGACTGCAAGGAAGAATGTACTGATGACAGGCTGCTTATCATTACAGTTCTTTTGGTAGAGCATTGCTTGACTCCTATGCCTGCCTGCTCTGCAGTGGTCATACTGCACTCATCCACAGGAATTTGTCCAAATTATGCTTCTGCTCTTCACTGGCTTTTCTGGATGTGCACACAATGGAAATGGGATCATTTGTATCCCACTTAGCTATTCTAGCCTTATGATGCTTATGAAAGGAAGCTTCTAACAGTGCAAAGATGGTTTACCACTTGTTAAGGGTATGTACAAGGGAGAGTCAAGCACTCTGAAATACGAAGGTCACACAGATCCAGACACAATCATTACATACGGTTTTTATCTCTATAATGAACCAGTGGTAAAACTTCATTTACCAGCCTTTCTGATCTCTAAGAGTCTTTCTTTGGGGCAGGACTGGGGTACAGATTGCTGGAAAATCTTTTCCTTTGTCCACCTAATGATATCAAAGTTACAAGTAACAGTACATATAGTAACAGGAGGCATCTGACTTTGAACAGCTGACCAATCTTAAGAAACAACACAAGTTTGAGCTAAATTTTCTGTCCTGAGTCTTAGCACCAGCATGACGGTAGTGAATAGTGAAGCAGCTAAGCCCTTAGCTTCAAGGAAGCCAGCAGGAGAGGCCCTGGCACTACTGCCATTGGAGCATTCTGCATAGGAGTCTGAGAGATGTGTGTGCCCTGCTCATAGACTGCAAAGAGTGTCTTGGGAACAGTTGCTAGTCGAGCCCTGGCCAAGTCCAAAATGGCTCTAAACTGCTTTGGGCTTGGGGCACAAATGGAACCAGTCTCAGAAGACAGAAAGTTGTAACAGTCCCTGACAGCTCCTTGCTTTGAGCTTCAGTACAAATAGTCTTGTTTCTTGACTTTAAAATGAACTGGCAAGAGATGATCTGGTTAAAGTGTCCCACATTGTGACGGCAGTGGTGGTGTACAACTAATCAAGTGTTTTCTTCTGGCTGTTTCTCATTGCTCAAAATCTGCAGGGGGAGTAACTAGAAAAAAAAAGTTGCCAACACAAATGATGTTTGAGGCCCATGCAAACAGCTCACTCGTCCCATCTGCTTAAAAAAATTATCCCTCCAGTAAATTCACTTTGAATTTGAAGAAGAACCCATGTTCACTCACACCACAGTAATTTTTAATCATGTTACTGAGACTGTGTTGGGTTCTTCTTGCTTTTTTTGGCTGGTGCTCTATTTCCTCACCAGTGCTGACTCTCCACTCTTCTTTAGGAAGAGACGAGGTATAAAAACACAATACACAAAGCAGACCAGCTATCTTTTTTTTTTTAGTATAGGGTGTTTTCCTTCTAAAAATAAACTCATCCATTTGCTAGCTGCCACACAGTGACACTTTGAGCATCTGTTGGTATTAGGAAGCTATAAAATGAGGTATTGGGGGAAAAAAACCAACCACAGTGAGAGCTGTTCCCCCTCCTCCTTTGAAATAAATGGGAATAAAAAGCATACTTGAAGAAAAGAGTAAAGGAAGGAATGACAAATATGTATGTGGACATTTTCTTCTAAATAAAGATGGCAAGTAATCAATTAGTGATACATTGCTACTGTAGAAAGTGATTCCTACTAAATTCCAGCAGTCTCAACAGATATTTAGATTCCAGCAAGCATTTTGCATGGGCATTTACTGGAACAAGACATGCACAAAATAATAAATTTTAAGTGTTCTGCCTGCCTACAGCTTCAGCATTCTGTGTGGATTAGGTAGTTGTACATGGACAGCATATTTGCACTAGGCTTTTCCAATTAGATGATCAACAGTAGCATTCACACAGCTAGTTCTCTCCTATCACAGCCCAAAGGGTGTTCTCCACCATGATGACAACCTGCTGTGCAATAAGGTCTGTGTGATCCTATGTGTAACAGGGTATTTCCATTGGGAAATGCAACAGAAGATAAGCAAAAGCATCTGGATTTAAGAGATTAGTGGGGACAAGAAGAGAATCAAGATCTCAGGTACAGTGATTCCTTTCAACTTATAATACAGGTGGTCATTTCTTGCCTGGATATTGTTGTTTACTGAATACTGCATTTTGCTGTTTTCCAAAGACAGCAAAAATGCAGAGTTTTGGAGTGACAGGTAACATCTTCATAAGAGAAAGGACACTAGCTTTGCGTATGAACCGCTGCACAGCTAGAGACATTCTTAGTGCCTTGATCATCAGCATCTGCCCCACAGGCAGCAGTGAAAGAAGGAGGATGCTGAGTAGCCATTTGTTATTGACTTATCTTTCTTCCTGCAATACTTTTTCTGAGTATAGTTAGCAAGGAGAGTTATAGGCCAGAGGTGTCCCATACCCATGTAAACTGTGAGCTACTTTCTCCCCTTTCATTATCACTCTCTGCCTCCACCGGTTGAATTAAAAGGAAATGGTCACATTGTTCAGTTTTCTAGAAGTGTGTTTATGGATGCCTAGTCTGAAGAAAGGCCCTTTAATAAACCTTGATTTGGATCCTGGAAAGGAATTTAATTTAATTTCAAGAATTTTTAAACTGAGACAAAATAATGAAGAAAGGTGCAATTGAAAGACTGAAAAGTGTTATAGTTCTAGGACATGATCCAAACCTGTTGAATAGTCCTTTGTGCAGTGAACAATTTTATCTAGGAGAAAAAGTAGACAGTCTCACCAAGGCTTCACCAGCAGTACACAGATTTTCAATAGAAGAGTCCTAAGCCACATGTGGTCAGAGCTGCCTTAAACTACTTTTTGTAAGAGAAGAACTGATTTTATTATCATAAGCCTGTACCTTATTAAAACTTGGTTGTGATATTTTCTTTATATTTTGCATTGCGTTTCAGGAAATATCTTGTGACTATGGTTATGAACATGAAATTAATATTTCATTATATATTATGGAGTATTATGATTTTTAATAAAGCTTGAAGCTTATTTATGCCAGGGAAGTGTGCTTTCATATTGTGGGATGTGTGTTCCTCTGGAAGTTTTTAATAAAGTATTACTAAAAACATAGAGATCACATTTCAACAATGCTAGTACTTTATATAAAAGTGCAAATAAGATCTCATTGCTGTAGATAATTTGCAGAAGTGCAGGCAGGAGAAACAGCAAGATGAGAAGAGCACACTAGCCAAGATCTTAAAAATGTATTTATTACCTAGAAGCGCAAGTGCTCACACCCTTGCCTTGTAGTTTAATGTCATGTATAACTATGCATTTACTGTCTATCTGCTTTCCTGGCATCTCCAGGGTTGGACCCCCACTTTACTCTGTGCATTCAGAGCTGCCAGTTTCTTTACTTTACATTGTGGTCTGTGGAAGAAGGGAATTGTGAACCACTGCACAAATAGGCAGAGTGGTGCAGGAAATAACCTCCAGATTGTGACGACATACTAACTTACCAGTTCATATGTCAGGATGACATAAGACTGCTTCTTAGTTCAGAGTATAATCCTGGCCTTCTTAGTCTGGCAGGAGTTCTCTAAATAAGATCTCCTTTCCTATCTAGCCCCTCAAACAGGTTGATAAAGACCCTCTCCTCAGAGGCTGTGCTGTAGTGGAATAAATACTGACAGGAGTTGATTTCTGAGAAACAGAGTGGAGAGTAAGTTCTGCAGACAATGGTGGAGCCTGGATACCCCTCAGTGTTACAGGTGATAGGATTAGGGTTATTTTTTTTTTCCCTTTTCTTTCATCAAGCAGTGGCTGAACTGAAAACTTGTGATGTTATTTCAGACAGGCCTGGTGTAAGGGACAAGCAAGTGGAAGAAGACTAGGTCACAGAAAATGAGTGGTTCAGTTTAAACTGAAGCTAAGGACAGATTTGAATAAAGCTATAAGTTCTGTGTCATCTCCAAAGAGTGAACTCGGAAATATTTAAGGAAATAGCTATTAGAGTCAGCTGTACTGGGGAGCTGGGTATGGCAAGGTCTGAATTTAAACCAGAGATTCTAAACATTTCAATGATCTGTGTGTGACCAGTATGAAACAGCTCTAGACTAGGTATATGAATAACCTTAAAATCATATTAGCAGCCAGCCAAGACTGAACTAAGAAATATATTAGCCCTGTTTCACACAATTTGCCTGAGCTACAAGCTGAATTCAAACAAAGTCCTTCTCAAAATGGGGTTATTTGCAGCACATAATGCAAATCTGTCTGATGTTATTTCTAGAGGTGCTTCAATACTTGTGTAAGTATCAAATGCTGCGCAGTTATGGAAGGCCTCAGTGCTAATAACCTAATGCTAACAACCTTATAAAAAGTTCAAGCCCTGTGGCTAGAAGAGGTCATCAGGTGTTGTAGCAGTTAAGATGTTTACCATCCTTTTGGGTAACTGTCTATTTATAAATCTAAATGCTGGCATAGACAAATCATTAAAATTGACAGGAAAATAATATAAGAAAAATGTGGAGTCAATACAATATAATTTTACTGAGTCACAGAAATTATTGTTATACAGCATTGTGAGCAAGCATTTTAGAATCACAACACCTAATTTCTGTTTTTCATATTGTTATGAACATATTCTCTAGCTTCTGGCACAATTTATCCCTTCTTTTTACCTCATTTTTACTTTGTGGATGATAGATGTGATGCTGTGATTCTTCACATAGAATCAGAAGAAACTGACAAAATAAAATAATGGTGGGAACTAGAACATCATGCTTTGAAAGAAACAGAACTTTGTAGCTTAAAAACCACCAAGTTTCCCATTGAGTGTCTTCAGAATATGCTAAACATTGCACATAAAAATGTCCATGCTCTATAAAAATGATGGAAGGGTTTGGACTTTGTAAGAGGATGAAGCATTCAGAGTGAGACAAGTAGAATGAAATGATGAAACTTTTAGCAGTATGGCTTCAGTTTTTCCTCCATTAGCAAGACTAGGACCAAAGCTCTGCAACAAATTCTGGTATGCATACTCACAAAAAGTGAATAAAGTGAAGAGAGAAAATAGGCAAAAGAATGAATGCCTTACACTCTGGAGAAGCTGCTTATAAAGAAGCATAAAGGCTGTTTTCCCAAGAAAACAACCTATGAAGATGTAACTTTCTAGTCTATACATATGTTTCTCTGTGTGATCAAAACACACAGAGATGTCTGCCAAGTCCATCTTTGTGGGTTTATCTTTCAGTGATTCTTAAAATTATTGCATGCAGCAGGCTTAGTTTGATCTTCACTTACTCAGACATCCCATTATACAGCCACTGCAGACCAGTTATTGCGTAAGACAATGTTTTAATCTTCCTTTCTGTAGTAGAAAAAGATAATATACAGTAACTAAAATTAGAAATTCAACTTACACATATTAGAAAGTAGAACAATTTTGTTTTGATTTTTTTTCATATTGAAGGTAATTCCATCAGAAATCAACTCAAGCTATAAGGAACGGTGAATTATTATTCAAAGCCAGGTTGGACAAGGCTTGGAGCAATCTGGTCTCACTGTCTGTGGCAGGGAGTTGGAACTGAATGAGCTTTAAGGTCCCTTCCAACCCAAACCAGTCTGTGATTCTGTGATTATTGAATAACTCTATTTATGGAATACTGTACCACCATCAGAAATCTGGGGGCTTGAAGCAGGAACCTCTGTGGCTGCTATGATGCAGGAAGTTACATAAATTATTACAATCGTCCTTCATGTCTGTGATTCTGTATATGTGGACCATGAGAGCGGACACAATGGAACCCTCTGGACCTCTCAGGGAAGATAAGACCTTTTATAATCCTGTTTTCTAGGATCTTGCACAAAAGAAAAGCAGAGCTGTAGAGGAGTTCTTTTGTGCGTTCTTTCCTGCAAGGGTCTGTGGGCATGTTGACAAGAATTGATGTTTCTCCCCCTGTTCTGCAGCAAAATCTCTTTTTTTTTTTTTCAATGAGAAAGATTATATCTTCTATGAAAAAAGTTCCTTTTTAACACTTAAAATAGAACCACAGGGTCCCACTGGTGTGCAAATGAGGAAGAAAGAAAACGTATAGGAAATACAATGCTAAGAAGAAAAAGTAGGGTCGAGACCTTGAGGTTTAGGTGGGGGAAGAAAGACTGTAACAAAAGATGGCAGGAGTCCTTAAATTTGCTATGACACAAGGAGCAGTTGCAAGTATGTCTGATAATTGGCTCAAGATAGCTTTGTTATAGAATCTGAAAACTGCCATGATTAAAATCAGTAGGGTTCTAACTGCCCATTTGAAAAATTATGTCAATACTGCAAATGAACTCCTAAATGTGTGAAGATGCCTTTTTTCTTTCTTCTTTTTCAATAGCTGTTCAGAAATAGCATTGATGCCTCTGGCTTATAGGTATGTTCTTTGCTCTTGTAACTATAACCAGCTGCTTGACTAAAATTTACACTGATTTATTGATTGACCAGATCAGAGGAAGGTCAGTAATAACTTGTCCTCTTCCTCCTTAGTATTATCTTCAAGTTTACAGTCAGGTCTCACAGAGATTTGCACTACATGAGCTATATATTATGGTCTTGGTAAGAAATCTATTTGAGTCTGCTGGAGTTTTTCACTGATTACTGTTGGATCAGGCTGAAGGAAGCCTTTGCAGAGACATCATTTGACATCTGTCCATGCCACAAACCGTACTGTGCTGTATTCTTTGAAAGTACTCTTAAATGTTTCTTGAGCACAAGAATGTCTAAATCCACAAGATTTATCTAAGAAAGAGCATTCTTGGAAATGTTCTGTCAATGGAAATACTAGAAGAAAATACTCTGTATGTCTAGATTCCACAGAAAGAATGAATGAAACCCCTCCTTTTATCAGAATATGAACACTTTCCCAGTATTTAGACACTCAACAATGAAATTGGCTAACAGCAGCTAAATGCATTTTTATCATGTGTTGAACAACAAATTTCCGAAACAAACGGGCACAGTCAATCAGTCAAATGCTAAATTGTGTAGGTATTTCCTATTAGATGTTGCTGTTACATGCCAGGATGCACAAAAAATGCTGTAATGGAATGCAGGTGTGCATTTCCGTAACATGACCAGACACACACCTGCTACCTGATGACAAAACACGCATTTTGATCTCATTATGAATGTGTAATTCCCAAACAAGTAATGGGAAAAGGCCTGTAGAATCTTTGGGAAAGTAGCCTGGTTCCCAGAACAGCTAGTTCGCTCCATGATTTCCTCTTGAGCCATAAAAAGTAGTCTCAGAAAAAAAGCATGTTGGCTGAGACAGGGTGAGTTGTTGCAAAATAGATTTGTTTCAGAAGCACCAGCTTGGAGCAGAGCTCTGCTTGCAATGATCCAAGAACATCCAGACTATACCCAACAATTAGACATAATGATTGCTATGTTTGTGTAGCTGAATATATGCAACTGTAGCATCTTGTGACAAGTGTCCAGTGAGCATAACTTTTTCCCAGAGACTAACAGTAACAATACTGACACACAGACGGGTCCTAGACAGAGAGAGACAGAAGACATATACAACATATATTCTTTCTGCAGTATCTTGCACATAACCACAACAGCATCTTGGGTGGACACCACACAAAACAGTGGTAATCCCTTTGTGTGTATTTCCCTTGAAGTCAGTCTCTCTGAGAAGAATTCCCAGATGTTCACCTCACATTATGCCAGTGTCCATGTCTGTACCTCTGTTGTTGGAGCAGACTTGACAATTTATGCAAAAGAGGCAATGAAATCTGTCTCTTCAGTGGCAATCTCAGTTAAAATCCATTTTATTTTCATGCACACTTATTACTATTGAGAAGAGCATTTCAGAGCTTCTCAAGACTCATTGGATGTGATAATACTTCTTTACTCATTGTCAAAGGAAGCACTGATGCCCACAAATTCAAATCTTTGACATAACAGGCTTCATACTGCCAACCTTTGATGCCCATACCGCAGCACTGCCCTTTTTCTTTTTGCAGAAATAACATCTATCATGTCTGAGTCTCCATATGGACCACTATATGATCTGACTAGAAATTTGGACAACTGATCTTGGCCATTCATGTTGTTGTGGTTGAGTCCCTGATTGTAGTGACAACAATCATCTTTCTAGTCACGAAAACCAGCATTTAGATTAATTGCTATAGTAAGACTACTCTTAGTGAGTAGTGATTCTGATTCAGTGGCTAAGGCCTTTTCCTAAACAATTACAAATGATAAATGTGGCTCAAGAAAAAGATGGTGCTGAACCTCAAAGACAAGACAATTATGTAACTTGTCATTGAGAAAATCACCAGATACAATGCTCAATGATGCAGAGCAAGTGAGCAATATAAGCAGCAATGTCCTTATCAGACTGTAAGTTTCACCTGTGAAATTGAAATCCCTAGACAGTGATGGATAGGGCAGACATGAAATGCATCTTTGGAAAGGCTATGACTTCATCTCATGGCCTTTACTTATAGTATCTGATTTGCTTATCCTATTAGCAGTTATCTTGCTCATGGAGTAAGGAGAGAATAGCCTGTTCAGGAGGTTTTCTCTTGTTTGCTTTAAGATAATGTGATTGTCTGTGTGAATAAGAATCCCTAATGCAGGTTGACTGACATCAGGCTATCCCAGGACTGCCATCTTAAGTAGCAAGCAGGCAGGCACATTAATTTAGATTCTTCAGTGGCAATTCTTTTGTCTCAAGTAGCTAAAGTCACACTCAGGATCATTCTTTACTGCTCCTATAAGTGGCTTCAGAAGTTCCGCTGCTGCTTGTCAGCAGCAGCATGTAAACCTGGTCACCAGAAAATTGAGGGAATGTTTATGAAGCATCATTGCTGGGTCTTAAGTGCACTAATAGGCCCTAATAGCCTTGACCAGCCTCATTTGAGGCTTTCACTCTCACCAGGAACCCTGTTTCAGTTTAAGTCTAGGCCTTCAGTTCCAGTCTATTTTTAATTAAGAAAACTTAGGAAAAGCATTGTTTCTGTTTGTGGTGGTTTTTGAAGTCTCAAAAGTTTGGTTTTATTCTCCACTGGAATAAAACAAACAAACAAAGATAACATTGTTTCAAAATAACATTTTTGAAGTTAAAACCTTCATGTGTTCGTATGAAGTTTCTCCATATATTTTCTCCTCATCTCTCTTCTTGGGTGCTCTAAAACACTGGATATCAAAATAAGTCACATCAAAACTTCAGAGATTGTGGGATATGTCTGAAAGATGTTTCTATTACAAGGAAATAATCCATTTTCAATAGAATGTCTTTCTTTCAGAAAGCCCTTACCAGCTCTAACACTGGGTATATTATTTGTATGTGTGTGTATACTTGTAATTATAAAAATCTGTGACTATTTTTGAAGGTAATTTGAATTCATTATGAGGATCTACACAATAGGAACCAAAAAACCACTATCAGATAATTACTACATCAAGCCATTCACTTCCATATGAGTTATGACAGACATTTTTAAGGCATGCATGTGGCCAGTTCTGATTTAAGATTGTCAACAGAATCCTTCACTTTCCTAGGTAAAATGTTTCTGTGGGTTACTACTCTTCTTTTTACAGTTTTAGGGGGTACATCTGTGTGCCCCTAGTCTGAATGTAGCTGGTGAGAACTTTCAACCACTGAGTTTTATTATGACCTTTTATTTTGGCATAGTAAAAGAACAATGACTATAATTGATTTCTTTTCTCATTGTGTGGGCATTTGTAGGTGGTGGTCAAATCGCCTTTTAATCTTCTTTCTGATAAACTAAGCAGTTCAAACTTCTTTCTGTATTACTATAAAACAATGCTGCTGTTGAGCATGGAGATTTAAGTTTCTTACTCTGAGGAATTTATAATATAAATTAAATGGATAATAATCACAATATAATTAACAGTTACAGCTGGTCAGAAAGTCCAGAGGAAAGGGATGGAAAGCTACTGGAAGAAGTGCCTAGAGAAAGCATTATGTTCAAACAACTTAGTTCTGAGCCTTTGATTTGGTTTCACAATTTTCTAAGGGTATTTTCGTGTTGTGATAAAGTTCTATGTCTCATGTCCCATTTTATTTCAGTATTAATCAGGTTTGGGCAAAGGAAGAAACAGTGACATATAAAAAGGAAAATGAAATTAATTCAGTGGAAGAACATGAAGGATGTCTCTTTTTCACATACCTTTTATAACTTTCAGAGCTGTTCCTCAGATTGTGTATAATTCAACATACCATTTTCTATAGGAAGAACAGCGGTTATACCAGACCATATTAGATTATCTGTCTAATATATCAAATGCCAGAAAGCACCCATGAGCAATGACGTGGTCTAAATATTTTAACAGAAAGTGCAGAAAAACCCCAGCTGGAGTGATGACTGTGGCATAAAACAGCCTCAAGGGAAGAGATACAGCTGTATGCCAAATCAAGGCCTTGTAAATGCTTCCCAGGAAGAGCTGAATTTTACATGTGTAATTTGAGGCATCTTGAAAGGAACATCTTTCAGGACAGTTGCTGAAAACTGGCCCCACTTTAGGCAATGAATAGAAGCCATCCAAAATAACTAACCAATCCTGAACAAGTTGACCTACGTTGTACCTGTAATTGTCTGAATATGTGAAATGTGGACTTGAATGTTAGATATTCATCCTCCTCATGCTTCTTAAAACACATTTATAAAATGACATCTCATAGAATTGGCCTTCTAAGATCACAGACAGCCATTAATTACAATTAAATAAAGGATACCATCAATGACTTCAGTGATTTGTCACCGAGGCAGTTTCCAGGACAGAATATATAATGATAGATTACTGGTTTAAATTGTGATTCCTGAAAAAATGAGGCTTTGCAGGAAAATCAGATCAGAAATACAAACACTAGAAGTCTGATTAAGTACTTTAATTTACTAGTTGTATCCTTCAGCAGGATGAAGGCACTTAATATGTTCTCTTGCATTCTTGCCTACCTAAATTGCCTTCAGGTTTTTATATTATAGCAAGAAATAACTTCGTTCTAGTTCAGATTAGTGTTTTGTTTATGTCTTAACTGATTTTTTAAATGCTCTTGGAATTTGTAAGGTATCTGTGAGATGACCCAGGCAAAAGGGTCTATTTGACATTATTTAAATAGAGATGGCTTGACTTCGCGAACGAAGATTTTGGGTTTAAATAGTAGCTACAATAATTTACACCCATCTCTCCAAGGTGTGATGGTGTTGGGAGTCTTCCAGAAGACACTGTGTTTGAGGAGTTATCTGGAGCAGGACAGGTCTGCTCTATTGGGCCTCACGCTCCATGTCTGTGCACCCAGTATGTTAGCATGAGTAGCTGCTACAAGGAATCAGTTGGCCTATGCTTTGTGTTAGTGGTGTTAATGACAGACACAGCATTCCAGCCTGTCAGGAGATGTGGTTTGGTTTTTACACATAATGAAAGGTACTGTGGCATGGGACAGAAGAGGAACCTCTGCATGAACATGAGCTGTGCAGTGCATAGTGGGAAAATCCAACTGGGGTCAGTCTGATATCAGGTGAGAAAGCAGGGCTCCCAGCATCTGAAGGGATATAAGATTTACTTGCTATCTGAATTCCTTTTTTTATTCCATCTTACTAAAGCAAATATTTTATTTCACCTTCTGTTTTGCCACCTTTCTTACTGAAATCTAGGAAGAATGCTGCATCATCTCTGCTTTTCTCCCCCTGCTTCTGCTCCCACCAGTGCAGAGCAATGCTGAGGTTGATGGGTTCCTGCTCCTTGACTATTATAGACTCTGAAAAGGTTTGTCAGGGGCTAACCAGTCAGTAAAAAAGAGCAGGTGAGAGATCTTGAGCTGACCGAGGGCCTAGGCTGAAGGGAACTGAGGAGCTGTGATGGGACAGAGATTAACTGGTCTGGTTCAACATCTTTGTCGGTGACATGGACAGTGGGATTGAGTGCGCCCTCAGCAAGTTTGCCGATGACACCAAGCTGT
>JANHGB010010465.1:10471-28100 GCA_026283785.1 Coracopsis vasa
AAACTCCCATTAGAGGAAGCTTCCCTAAGAAGAAACTGAATAAACTCCAGAAGAAATCCCAGTGTCTCTCCCCACTGCCCAGCACACACAGCACATCCCTGCAGTGGCAAAAAGTACTGCCTGAGTGCTTTCACACTGCAGGCTGGGTATTTGTTATGCACATCAATTGATATGTTTTGTACTGTATTGCCCTCCACAGGCACTGATAGCTGAGTATAGCAAAACATTAAACACACAAAAGGAACTAAAAAAGAGAAACAGCCAAGAAGACAGCTTACTTATGTGAAGGGCTGGTTAGCACCGAGCTGTGGTTTTCAGGGCTTGCTAACGCACCTCCATGACCTCTTTCCTCCTGAGGCAGCCAGGCACCCCCAGGTCATTACCAGTGCACGTGTGTCAGACACAGTGATCCACTCCACAGCCCTGCTAACACCCACAGAGCCTTGGAGATGTACTTGACAGCCTGCTCTTTACAGCCTCCACTCCGCCCGTCAACAAGAAGCAGCTTTGCCGACAGCTCCAGCAGATCGTAGATGAGGAGCCAAGGACCTGAGCCCAGCAACAAGTTTTTCTGGATGCCCTTGATGCAGCAGTAAAAGGTCTCAAGACTCAGAGAGGGAGAAAGCATTTCCTTGAATGCATAGGATGTGTTACCTCAGACCTGCACTGGCTGAAGAACCTCATTGTGAGGCAGATCATGTCTCTAGAGACAGAATGAGCAACCAGCAAAGCTGGGGAAGCAGCACACTGGTACCAGATTCCTAATCTCTGCAAAAGCCAGTCACCAGCACTGGCCAGAAACCTCTGGCCTCAATTCATCAGCTGTTGGGCCTGAGCAGCTTATTTGCTGCTGGTGGTGGGACTGTGCTCTGCTGATGTAAAGAAAGTACAGCTGGTGCAGGTGAGACATGGTATATTTTCAACAGGGTTGAAGTGGTTAAAGAGCCTTGTCTGCTCCGCCTTGCTGTTACATTATGAGTCTGTCTTTGTTAGTGGAGTCCTTACTCAAAAGTGTGGTTTACCACAGTGATATGTTAGTCAGCATTAGTGCACCATGCTGTAAGGCATCTACTTCTAATGTAATTGGTAGAATTGATGGTCTTTTCTCTGGAGATCCGCCTTATCCTCTGCTTCCCTGATCAACAAAGCCTTTTCCTGAATGGCTGTGGAATTAATGTCTAGTTATTTGCAAGGTGAGGATGAAGTATGAGTTTGGAAAACTGAAAGGCAAGTTGCAAGGCTGAAGGCTTTCATTTAACAGCCTTTTAGTGTTAATATTATATACTTCACAGCACTGAGGTAGAAATTTGAGCAACTAGAAAGCTACTTTCTCCAGAAGGACATTATGCAGTCAGTGATGAAGGCTGTCAGAGCAGCATTTCTGCTATGGCAGAGGAGGCTATTCTTTATTAGTAGTAATTTAAAATAAGTTCCAGTGAAGCTGTGGCTCTGCTCTCTTCATGCTCTGTGTAATTTTGAATGGCTACCCATGAATGGCTGGTGAGAATTTTAAGACCTACTTTGTGACTCTACCATGAAACATTATTTGTCTTTCTTCAGTGAAATATAAGTAAAATGAAGCAAGATGCCTGTTCTCTTAAGCTTGGAAGGAAGTTTGTATTCCTGGGATTTATTAAGGTTGTGCCTGTGATGGATTTTTCATGCTTTCTTTAATATTGTATGCATATTGCTCTTAAATGTCATAAACATTGCTAGGAAACTTAATATTGTAAAACATGGGGTCTGAACAATTCATGAAACGCAACATACAATTCCATGAAAACCAGGCATGTGTTGTCTTGGAGTCTGCCCAACTTACAACATATGTCATGGATATCTTAATTATTTTCTTATTCACAGGCATCTATATTTCATGAAAGCATCAAGGAGTCTTTTTTAGGCGCTTTAGATATTCCATGAGAATTGCTGAATGTGAGAGCAGACCTTTGGGTAGAAGTTACATTTTTACAGAACATTTTTCAGTTACACAGATGTAAAATACTTCTTCATTAAAAAAAAGAAAAAGTTTATGTTGCTCTAATAAATTGCACCAAAGAGGAAAGCTTCTAAACTCAAAGGGAGTAATTAAATATTGATGGTTGCAGAAACTATTGTGTGAATTTGTCAAAGTCCAATAGACCAGAAGTTTCCAACTTTACAAGTAGCTGCCCACTTTGTTTCAGGTATCTGAAGGACCAGAATCTTGTGTTGGAGAGAATCCTCAGCTGGATGTTCTGTTCCATATGGGCATCAGAACAAACCTTCAGTTCCTAATGCCCATTATTTATGCTTCTGTAGAACAAGGGGGATTGGCTTTAAACTGAGAAAGGGTAGATTTATATTAGATGTTAGGAAGAAGCTCATCCCTGTGAGAGTGGTGAGGTGCTGGCACAGGTTGCCCAGAGAAGCTGTGGCTGCCCCATTCCTGGAAGTGTTCAAGGCCAGGTTGGACGGGGCTTTGAGTAACAAGGTCTAGTGGAAGGTGTCTCTGCCTGTGGATGAGCTTTAAGGATGAGTTTTAAGGTTCCTTCCAATCCAAACTGTTCCTTGATTCTATGAAAAAAAAAAAAGTGCCTTGTTTTAGTCTGCTTTCCAGTGAAGCCATTTGTTTGTTCTTTATCTGCAGGAGTGATACTTATCTCTGTTTTCCTAAATCTTGTTGCTTATGGCGGAGTTTTCTTCAGTTATTACATGGCTAACCCTGTCTATTTTCAACCTTTTGAGATCAGGAAACAGTCCTGAAAACAGCTGCTCTCAGCCTTCTTAAACTACTAGGTGTTGTTTAAGCACATCCTTCTTTGATTCTTCTCTCCTTCTTGTTCAGAATTGCAAAGGAGTAGGAAATCGTCCTTGATGGCACCAGTGGCTCATGTTCCTATACTGTGGAATGCAGGTAGCTGTATATGAACTTCTTACTTGGATGACTTTAAAGGTGCAGTCTCCCACACCTTTCAGTTAAGACGTGTTTGCATCTTCCCTAGACTGCAGACCAAAAATTGTTTCCCTATTGTTTTCCTTGAGTAGGAGATCAAGATTCCTCTGCGTACTCCTGGGATGTGTGGCCAGTGTGGGTAGGTGGGTGATTGCTTTGCTGTGGACCACTGATCAAGAAGAGCTGACTGTCAGCAGCAATGGTTGCCATCACCGCAGTAGGAAAGGGAGGAAGAGCTTTCAGAGGATACTGGAAATACTTTTCAGAGGACATTGGCAGGGAAAGACTCAGGAAAACTGTGGAAGAAATGTCATGCCTTGAATGTCTGCAGAAAGTAAGGTAACAGTGGTACAGTGGTTCCCACTGACAGACTGCATCTAGTGTTAAAAAGCACAGAGGTACTTGTTTAAGAAGGTAAATGGAAACTCAACAAGACAGGCAGATTGATTCCCTCACAAAATGCTGCTGGCATGTCAGGGTGTAGCTGTTCGTAGTTGAGCAGATGAGAAGGGAGTGCTTCCTGGCAGTGTTACAGCTGTACCTTCCATATATCCTGCAGATAGGTACAAAGTTCATTCACTGGTTATAATAACCCCGGTAAGGTTTCCTTGTAGAATTGCCATGTTAGGCAATTAAATGCTCTGTCACCATGACATAATTCTATGAGTCATCTGTCATAAGTGTCATCTCAACAACCTAATGATAAAACTGAATCAAACTGCTTTAAATGATGCCTCAGCTCTAGCCTGCTCCAGAAATGTACTTCACTGTAAGGTTTTATTACCCAAACTCTAGTATGTGGCACACTAAAATCACTGCCAAGGTAGACAGGTTGGTTCTGATGCCAGAATTCTCTTGGACGACTCTCTCATCAGCCCTGTGTACCAGAAGCGGTCCTCAGCTCTGAGGGCTAGGGTTTTTCAGCAGCCTAAGGTGCTCACTGCAGGCTGCTCTCTGACGAAATGCCATCCAGCTTGTCAGAACATGAATATGATAAAAATACTGCTGGAGGTCTGGGGTTTGCGCAGTTTCCCATGGAGATAACACATAACCCTCTGTGTGCATGTTCCCAGTAACTTTTAAGCATCGTAATCAATATAAATCTTGTTTCATAATAGGCTAGAGATGTTAAAGATGTTAGGTTCCTACAAATTTCATGAATATATGGGGAAGAGATAGAGAGGGACCTTGCGTAAGTGTCCCTCGCGTAAGTGTCCCTCACATAAGTGTCCCTCTTGAATGAAAGGCTGAACCACTTCAGGTGCTAGGTACTGCATACAAGAGTGAATACATTGTGAATGTCCTTATTGCCATAGTGTAAATCACAGCTGGTGTCATTAAATGCTATTAAAAAACAGATATAAGATTCAAATCCACAGGTAACTCATTTCCTTTGGTTTTGCTACTCATGAAACTTGCAATTTGTTCTTTAGGTCTTCTACAATTTGCTTTTACCTCGCAATGTTAATAAAACAGGCTAGCCCTCCTGGCATCCCCTTTAGAGGATACTTCTCAAGGCCATCTCGAACCTTTCCTTCTTTCCCAAAGTCACAGAGATCTGCTCCTTGCTGGCTGACACAGCACTGGAGTACCACAGCCACATTCTGCTGATTGATGATGATGGACAGGAACATAGAGGTAAAAATGCACACAGTGTTCTCCACAGATGGATAATGCCTTAAGACAAAAGTACTACTTGGTCCTGGTGTGAAACACAATGGAAGGACTGCCGTATATTAAGAGCATATGTTTATCTGTATTATATCAATAACCAGTGAACTTAAAACACCGTCAAAACAGACCAAGGAACAAACAAACACTGTCTTGGCAGTCAGTACACACTAATTATTTTGCATTGTTAGTTGTTAGCTGTGGCTGCTTTCATGAGCAGTAGCTGAGCTTAATGCAAATTAAACACTTCTGTGAGGAGACATCTTTAGCTTTGGACTTGTCATCTTATCCAAACTGCTTCAGTGTCACAGGAAAATAACTGCCTTTAAACATTCATTCTGTGTGCCACTCTCCTGAACTCTTCCGTAAAGTAATCTTCAAGACACATTGATGGTGTCTGATGAAGTGACTCAGCCAAAACAAACAGGTACCCTCAGGAGGGGGATTTTCACAGGGTGGGTAATGCAGTATCACAGCCCAAGCTCAGGGGAGCCTGGAACACCCCCAGTAACTCAGCAGCGCACCCATGCCCTCTACCGCCCCGCTGGCTGCTGCTTATGTGCTGCACACCTGCGGCGGAAGCAGGAAGCTGGAGCCTGCCAGCATTATTCTTTACTGACACAACACCGAGTGACTGGCGAAAGCTGGAGGTTGCTTTGTGTGCCTGAATGCCCTCCCCAGCTTGCTCAGGATGGAGTCTGGGACGAGAAGACTGAGGTTATTAGAGGGTAAGTGGCTCTCCTGGCCTCTGAGGTAAGAGGCCTAATGTCAGGTCTTCCAGAAGGACCCCTGGTTCACAGGCTCATGAGAGATGCGTTCCTTCAAGATCCTGGTACACAGTAAGAGGCGACTGAGCTCTGTCCCATATAAAACCACTTCCTTCTACTTCTCTAGTTTCACCTCCAAGCCATTCTCCCCAGAGTTGCCCCAAAGCTTCACCTTTTCCCACAATTTCCCTTTCTCTTCATTGCAACCCCAAGTTGTTTTCTCCCCATATTTTCATCCCATAGTCTCTGCTCTGACAAAAATTCATACATTATTTCTTTCCTGAACTAACTGAATTATAACCCATATAAAGCAGATAATTACATAAGATACTTCCTTTAGGTAAAAAGGAAAGAAACACAGTTCCCTCCAGCAGTCATTTCTGAATTCAACACTGATTTCGGTCAATGACAGGCATGAACTTTACACAGACTGGATGGTGTTGCAGTTCAGTGGCCACACTACGTCCTCACCAGTCATCCTCAAATGGCAGTTTCACAAAACCACATTTTATTGGCTCACAAGATCCCCTCCAGTCTCCCTAAAGAAAGAATTAAGCTCTCCACATAGGTCCCTCAGAGGTGCACAAGGTGCTTTGCCCTGGTTACGATAAGCATTGAGCAACTAAGGACATCTGAGATGTAAATAGATTAATGACTTGCAGATGACATCTTCCCAAAAGAAGTGACCTTCATTCGCTAGCACTAAAAAAGCCCTGTTTTATGAAATGGAAAATGCATTTCAAGACTCCTGCCTGAATCTGAGTCACAGGTGCTACCCCACATCAGCACAGGACATGCCAGATTTCAAGGTAATCTTGAGTATACGTATGTAATTCAGACATTCAAAAGAGCCAGTCTTCACATCTGAAGGGCATATCAACTTCACTCTAAAAAAGTCAGCACTGGAATGTGATCTCCAGATGAAGCTGAAGCCTGTCATTCCTGAATGCACAGAGATTACCTTGGAATTCCAGTTGTGGTGACCTCAACCTCTTGGAAAATCCTACCCACAAAGGTGTGCCTTTGCTTTTCATGCAAAAGCTGCTAAAATGTCAGGGGTTTACAAAGATTATCCATGAACTGCAATGGTTCAACTGCTGTGACACGCACACATCTGAGACTATAATAGAAATGGAAGGAACAGGGCAGAAACCAGAAGCATGACAACTCCTCTGGATCAATGAGGATTGTGAATGAAAAACTGGATTATACTGACAAAAGATATATATGCATTCCAAAGTCTTCTTGTAGAGCTTGCAAGGTGCATTGCAAGAGATTCTGCTTGACCTCATCATATTTTGCACTTTCCTCTTGTTTAAAGGTACAATAAATTACGACAGTGAAGTAAATAACAGTCACAGGCTTCTGTAGAGTATACACCACGGTCTGTTAAAACTGATAAACTGCACTGCCATGAAGCGTTCAGTACCTTGGATTCAAATGAGTTTTTAGTAATTGCACTGAGTCAAAGCTGCTCCTGAAGTCATTAGTCACAAGGGGTCTCTTAATTTCTCCTGCAGTGTTGAACTGAATGGGATTTTTCTGTTCTCTTCTGTCAATACTTTTTATTTTTGTTGGCTATCATTAATATCCTCCCCAGCCTTTTATGTAAATAGCTTTCCTGTAAACACTCAATTGTATGCACATGAGAGGCAGGAAAGTCTCCTGTTTTGGCTGTACAAAGCATCTAGGTTGAAACATGGATTTTGCACTGAAGAGGAAAGAAATACCAGTGCTCCTTGAAATGCTTCTTCACCACAAGGGTAATCAGTATTTTCTTCATAAAAACCCAGTTGGGCCTGCAGAATCTCCGAAAGCCAGGCCACATTTTAGTGGCTAAATTTAAGAATGCAAGTATAATTGATTTAGTTTAAATTAGCCATGAAATTTCACCTTGCTGTAGTAGACAAGCTAGTGCAGACCTGCTGTCCTAAGGCACCTCCTCTGGCTGCATCTTTTGGAAACTCTCTGACTCAGGATCCTGTCCAAAACTGGTGCAATGCAATTGGAAATTTCCCAGCTGTATCTCTCAGGTCCCTCTGGAACAGGCGAAGCTGAGCAGGAGGTTATGTGTGCATGAACAGGATGTGTCCTGGGAGAACACTCAAGCATTAACCAACACAAAAAGGCAGCTAGGCTTACTTCAGACCACAATACCCAAGACCTCTATTACAGTTAGGCTTTCTCCTCCTGATCTCACCACATCAGGCTACGATACAAAAAGGGGAAAGAAAAGACTTCATGCCTGCAACTTTGTTTTATTGATTGAAAGGAAAACTAGTCTGCTGCTTTGGTTTTCTCCATCCAGTACCGAAAAGAGTTCCTTTATCTACAGCAAAATTCAGACATGCTGTTTCCATATGTTAGAAGCTATGAAATCTGCATGTTATGAGCTCTCTGTTATGTATGCAATCCTAAAATCATCCAGTTTGCTTTCTGGAGTTTTTTGGGTTTCTTTAATCAGAACCAGCATGCTTCAGGACAGGAAATTGGAAACCAGACCTTCTCCTTATGAGATAACCAATAACTGAAAAAGTTGTGCAGGGAGTTAGGCTAGGAAATTGCTTCTTCTTATGTTGTCCATAGAGGTATAAAAGAGGAAAATTAAAGAACTGAGGGAGTGAAAAGCAGTGTCAAACCTTCAGATGAGATGTTTAAAGGACATGCTTTCTCAGTAGAAGAAACATCTTGATTGTCAAAAGAGTGCAGGTCTAGATGAAACTCCCCAGAAATGCTCAAGATGAAATCAAGTGCATATATTCCATTTTGCATGTCCTTTGTGACTTAGGTAAGAATACAGAATAGCTGCTTAGAAATCTCTTTGTAAAACCCATCTTTCTTATTTCTCTTGCCCAAAAGACTTCAATATTTCTGCAGCAATCTCTACTGGATGGTGTTGCTATTTCCCAGGTACCTCATGTTCCCAGGGTAAACACTAAAACCCAGGTGAATGTGGGAAGACTGAAGGGAAGGAGAGCAGCCCTGCAGAACCATGAGAAAGTCCTGTTTTTTCTGGCTAGGCCTGGGTAACGTGTGCAATATCTGGGGATCCAAGGTTGTAGATACAGGGGAATGGATTAAGCTTTGGGGGACAAGGCAGCAAACTTCAGGCACAACCAGGCACATAAATTTGTTCTCAGACCTAGGGCAAAGTCAGGGTTCTATGCTGGGATTCTACTATATAGTGTCTAAACCTAAGTACTGCAACATCAGCTTTGTTCTCTTTATTTTCACCTTATACTCTTGGGAGGATTCAGATCCTAGTTGTTTTACTACTGTTGTCTGAAATAGACTTCATTCATACACCAAGGTTTGATTCTGGCAGAGTAACACTCTATCTTGTTCTCAGTCTTACTATTCAGGAAACTGATCCTTTTTGGAATCAGGGGCTATAGTCTGTGAGTTACGAAAACCTGACCCAACCAGTAGAGACCAGCTATTCCTGTATTACTGTTGGGTTTGGGAATACCCAGGGCCTTCTAGACAGTAAGGGAGCAGAGTGAAAAACCTTAGTGTGCAAATCTCATAAACTGGGCAAATCACCCAGTAGGAGTAGAGGGATGTTATGTAGGGAGGTAGAGGGGATGTTATGACAGGTTAAACAGGGCATGCTGCAGCACGGCAGGGCTAAAACTTTTTTAGATGGCTCCTAGAAGCTGACAAGAAGTAGATGTCTTGTAGCTAAACTCAAGGATGTCTGACTGCTTGGCAGGCCTGGACAGGTAAAATACCATATTATTTGTAGCAGAAGCTAGTGATCCAGTGAAGCAGGGTGGTAAAACTGCAGGAAAGGGCAAAGCCGTGTAATCAGACATGGCTGATTGAGAAACTGCTTTCTTAACAGCATTATGCTCATTGTATTCAAAGCTTTAAAACAGTATATCTACTTATTTTAGATCAGGACCAAGACCTGCAGAGTTAGTGCAGTGCCTCTGTCTGAAGCAATTAGCCTTGCTGGGAAGGTTCAGCAATGTAATGTTATGCAATTGCACAAAGCTACGCAGCAGGTCAAATACTCCTTCCTACTTCTACTGCTATTTATATATTGCCAGACTGGAAGCTGACATGCAGACACGAGTTGTCCCGAGAGTTGTGTGCTTTGTTTTCATGAAAAATGAGCTTAGCTTCACCTCAAGAGCTTTGGAAACTTCTTAGGCTAATAGATCCATTAAGTCTAGGCTCTGAACCAAACTCAGTAATCCTGGGGTTTCTGCGCACTACCGCTATCAAACAGTGTTGAGAATCAGGCCATATATTCAGTACCTTTTCTTTAGATACCCACAGTTTAAAAGAAATCCCCAAAACCTCAGCATTAATATGTCATACCATAAAAAGATAAAAAGAACTTAAGTGTAAACTAAAAAATGCCTTTTGGAATGTTTTTAAGATACAATATTATGATGCTGCAACAAGTTAGGTTAAAGTCTGAAAGTTCAAAATAATACTAAGATAAAGTCCTTTTACTATAAAGTTTTACTGGTGCTTTGAAGAGAAGCTAAATACCTGAAATGGATTGAGGAGAAACAATAGGTCTGTTATTTTTTTGAAGTATTCACAAAAGCATGAAAACGAGAACAATGCCCAAATTCAATTTAACCTTTTTTGTATTACTTATTTATTTAATTAATTTTACTGTAGGGTTGCCACATAAACAAAACTGTTTCATAATCCATGTGTGAAAGAAAGGAGGAGCTTTTTAATGCAGAGGTGAGAGACATGTAAGCATAGCTGTAGGAGCTATTCCACCTGGAGCAAAGGCAGGAATTTGCTCTCCAGAGCAAAAGCAGGGAGGACACAGAAAGAGGTCACAAGTCCTCAGGACATGCAAAGAGCCACTGTCCCTGCAGAATCCAAGGCAGGTACCAAAGTAGCCGCAGTAGTTATCTGAGTTATTTACACTGAGAAAACTAAAATCAGTTACTCTGGTGCTACAATAATGGCTCTTTTTAGCAAGCTTAAATAACCACTAAGCATGTGAAAGGTTGATGAGAAAAATATCAAGATACTTCATTGAGATGGCCCGGGTAAATCTGTTTTCCTTACATTATTTGTCCTCTGAGGGAACAGAGGATCACCTCCCTATTTTGCTGCAGTACGACCATAATTATGACAGTTAAAAGAAGGTATGTGCAACTAGGCTTGGATTAAGAAAAAGTAACTGAGATGATTTTCTTGTTTCATGTCATCGCAGATGGACGCACTGTTACAGGGAGTGCTAAATGCAGAAATAATGTTCTGCTTTTCTGGCTAAAATCTTTCAATCTCTACTGAAAAGGGAAATTCTCAAAGATTCTATAAATTACTTCTTTAAAATTAGCAGTAATTCTAAATAACAGTTCCACACAGAGAACTGATCTAAAATAAGTACATATACTGGCTTAATGCTTTGGATATAACGAGCATAATGCTGTTAAGGAAGCAGTTTTTCAAGACTGCTCTTCCTCAGCTTCCCCAAGTTCTCTGAGAATAAATTGCAATCGGCTCCTCCTGAGGAAGATACGCCTCACTACGTACAAACTGGGAATATTGTAAAGCACTAGCACCTCCCAGAGGACGCTGATTGCCATCAACTGTGTGGCACCCCATATAGTCTTTTCTCCAGCTAATAGTCTCATTTGAGGAGTGCAAGCGTTGATCCAGATGTGAGTTGAGGTGTGAATTATCTTGCAAATACTACACAGGAGGTCCTCCGCTGAAGCCCTCACACAAGTGACAGCCACACTGCCTTCAATCACAGCAGTGAATAACCTTCTGGTGAAACAGATCTCCCTGCTCCAGGAACAAGACCTAAGAGCTGCAGAACTCTGGGGCATTCCGCTCACTTTGGGACAAAGAATATGGAAGCAGACAGCTTCACTTTCCAAATGGAAAATGTTTTAATCAAATTTCAAATAGGAAAGTATTCTGGAAATATAGATTTTATATTTAATGGGAACACAAACTGGTTTAAATCTCAGCATTTTCAGAAATTCTCAGTGTTGATTAACTGAGGTTGCTTAGCTATAGTAGTATTGCTTGGGCTGACTGAGGCTGCAGTACTGGATTATAATACATTCCAGCAGCGCTCTCCATTCAAGGAATTGGCAGAACAGAATGCTGAGATACATCTTCATCACACAGCAACATATTGGTACCTTTGATCTAAAAGCTATTATCCATTCTCATGAAATTGGATTCACTCTCCATTGAGATTTAAAGAGACTTTTCTGGCTTCATTAGCAGCTAGATGTGGTCTCTGTTGTCTACAGAACTATCATTGCCACAGAGAAAGTAAAAGAAGCACCAATGGAATTGTTAGGCTTTTCCTTTTTATATGATGTGATAATGTAGTAAAAGCTTTCCAGTCCTACAAAAATCAAGGGGAGGAACAAATTCCAAATCTCTGAACAAAAGTGTTTTATGAATAACCACAGGGAATTTCATTGGTAAAAAAATTATATGCAGAGAATAAAAAACAAAGTAGTTAACTCAGAATCAGAGAATATTTTAAAAATAGAAGTATTTTAATACATTACTTAAACAAAACTGTTGTATCAGATCACAATGAAGAAATAGAATTTAGGCATCAATGCCTTAAACATAAACCAAAGAAAAATAATACAGAAGAATGCATTCCTCTAGTGTATTAGATATTTATGACAAAAGCATGCAAATGGTATAGGACAGTATTATTTTGCAAATCCATTACACAAAGCCTCTTGTCAAATATTTCAAAGCAGCTTGAGACAAACACAATTGGGGTGGTTTTTTTTATACTTTGGTAAAAAAAAATACTGTATTTAGGGAAATTTACTGTGATGATAAATTTTCACTGAGGTGGTTTTGGTTTCCTCAAAAATGAATCGATACTGGCACTGATGCTCTGATGATTAGATAAGCCTTGACACCTTGAAGTTGATCTTTAGCAAGGATAACTTGTGTGAATGCCACTAAAATTAGTATCAACCAGAGACATGAAGCTAATACACTTCTTGAAGATATGTGCTGCCATTTCTTAGTCTCTTTCTATCTCCAGTATGCAACACTGCTTCTCCACTGCAAGTCTGACGCTGACTGCTCTGGAAAGTGCAACTGTCTGAACTTTTACAGGGATGCAAAGATGTTCCAAACAGCCACACCAGACAGCCAGACCTCTGCTAAACTCAACAAAAAACAAGGCATGAGGTTCCACAAACAATGGCAATCCTTCTTCAGTTATTTGATAAGTAACTATATCCTAAATCAAAAAACCTGGTCCCTCAAATGCAGAGGCACATGCTTGCAATTCCAGTTCTGCATGGTACCGAGAGACTTCGGAGGAACTTTTGATACTCCACATCACTTCAGTCCCGGTTGTAACTAGAGGCCACAAAATTCAGACTATTACTTTTGCAAAAGTCTGAATGTGCCAGAAGTTAAATCCTCAAATTTGGGAGGAATTAGGCTCACTAAACTGCATTTCAAACTGATACATAACTAAACATAAAATAATCTCAGTACGGAAATTAAACTGATACTGTAGGAAACTTATTTTATTTTCCTTGTAATGACTAGACTGAACAGTAAAGTATAATCATTTATAATCCTACAGTTCCATAATATTAAAAGCCTTCACCAGATAACTCATGCCAATAATCCAGGAACTGGTTCTCTAAAAAAGCTGCATGATCGTCTTACTTTAGCTGACTTCTGGCTCTGTACCACACACACGTCAACAAAATCTCCTCTTTGTGTTGGAGTATTACCTAACCCTGAGCTGCAGGAAGCATATTCTATGCTGGGATAACAAGGTCTTCCTGTTACAGGATGACACTTCCCAAGAGTTAAGTCTATTAAGCTTTAAGCAAGTACTTCAAAAAATGGCTTGAAAAGCCACCAAAACCCAATAGATTTAAAGGAGTTCAAGAAACTCCTTCTTTAACATTAAAGAAACAATGTTTTCATAATTAGAACAAAACATGCAAACATTCCTATTCCTATAGCCACTGATTTAAATAGAAACAAGACAGCAAGACTGAAATAGGTATACATTTGCTGAGAGGATGCGAGTTTGCAATAGCTTTCTCAAACTTGAAGCTAGGTAAAGGAATCAAAACGTCTAACGCTGATTAATCAAGTCACTTGCTTAAGCTTAATGGAAGACTTCTGTAAGCTTTTAAATACTTTCAAAGTTAATACCTGTGTCCAAGACAGACCATCCTGTTTCTTTGAATTACTTTTGTCTTGTGAAACCAGCATAGATCTGGTAAACAGTCTCAGTCAGCAGCCATGTGTACTGTTCAGGGGCATCTGGAGAAGCCGCATGCAAACTTAAATTGTCGTGACTGATGTTTACATCTAATCAGCCCCACAGATGTGACAGGATAATTCTGAGTAGTTTACTCTCAGCAGCAGCACTCTGAGTCATATAAGGTGTCAATTATACTGAAGTTAATAAGAACATATTGAATTTACTAACTGCAGGATAATACAACGTAGCAGCCCCTGAAGAAACAGGATTAGTTAAAAACCAACAAACAATAATTGCCTGTGTTAAAAAAAAACAAACCCAAGCTATAACAATATCAAATCTAGTTCAGTTTTATTTTCCACATGCAAGTCAGATTATTTAAATTCATGAATAATGGATATATCCCTTTTATGATGTCTTGTTGCTTTCTCTAGTACGAAAAGAGAAGCATTATGCAAATATAATATCTTCAAACCAGTCTCTTGTCAAATAGGCATTGTTTTCTATTTTTCTGTTGCTAATATAATTGACAAAATACTTGATATTACTGATTATATTTTTTCTTGTAAAGCACTTATTTTATGGGCTTAAACAGCTGTGGTTTTGCCTCCATGAGTTTGTGATTGCATTACAAAGTTGTAACCATGCTGTGAAAGAGCAATAGGGAAAGTCTGAGGCATGCTATCCTACCAGCTGGTGAACAACATTCCATAGCTATAAAGGTATAATTCAATCAACATTGGTACATTTCTAAAAAAGGAAGAGGGTTACTATCGTTCTCCCCTTCTCCTCCTCCTCAAGCCATCAAACCCACATGAAATGAACAGAGATTTCATTCGCAAATCTAAATGTAGATGTTCTTGATTTTTATAGAATCTCTTCAGAGATCTGCAAACATCTGTCACAGTTAACAGTTCCAGGTCTCACTCTGGGATGTCTTGAGTCAATTCAGCTCTCTTCAAAATTTCTTTTATGATTCATCCTATCTGCTATAAAGTTAGACCACAGGCTAATTCAAGCCTAGTGGCTCCAAGATTAGAAAAAGCAAGATTACAAGCACAAGTCTTGTTCATTCCCACATTACACCATTTCTACAAATGAAACCTGACCAACTTCTACAGCAATGAAAGTGGCAAATTCTGACCAAAGATTTTGTTTGGGAGCACTTATTACAAAGATATTTGCCACTGGAGTACTTCAGTACCACACCAGATCAATTCTGCACTGTGACAGACATTGGACAGAAAACTCTGTTCTGAAAAATACCGCTTTCAGTTTAATGAGATATTGGGGATCAAGGCAACAGAAACTTCATAAAGTCCCATGAGAAGTGCAAAGTTCAGCACCTGAGGCAGAAAACTTGGATGTGTCATGACAGACCTAGAACCAACCGTCTGAAAAGCAGCCCTGCTGAAAAGTTGCTGGGGTCATCATGGTGGATCTCAAGTTGTATATGTTGGTATGCCCTCATATAAAGGAAACAACACACACATCAGCAGGATTACAGCCAGCAAACTGCAGGAAGCGTGTACATTTCTTTCTACTTGGCATTGGTGAGGCATGCACTGAATACCGTATCTAGCACTGTGCCACCTAGTTGGAGCACAAAATTAAGATAACCGGAGAAAGTACAGGAGAGGGCTCTTGAGACAGAGGACACATGGCCTACAAGGGCAGTTTGAGGGAAAAACCCTTGTTTAGTTTGGCCAGGAAGAGATGAAGGTTGAGAGGAAAGAGCTGCTGCTGCTAGAACTAACTGAAAGGCAGTTACAAAAACAAAGGTGTCAAACATTCCAGGCAATTGCCTCAACTTGAAATTCACACTGGGCATTAGGGAAACTTACTTACCAGGAAGACACTGAACCTTTGAACAGGTTACCCAGGAAGGTCATGGAAACTCCATCCATCCCTGGAGATTTTTGAGACTCAGCTAGATGAAGTCACGTATGATGAATGAATATGATGATATGAATTAGACTCGGCAACAGTCTTGCTGCAAGTGAGAGGCTGGACTAGATGACTTACCTGTGATTCCATGTGAAGAGCTGAAAACCAGCATGTAGTCTTAAACATGTTTATCCATGGAGAAATAAGAAGTCTTTTTAACTTTTTTTTTAAGCTAGAGAAAATGAGCTGCAGTTTGCATTACACAGCAAACTGTAATTGAACAAGTGCCATCTTTTAGCTATCTCCCTTTTTTTTTTTTCAGCTACACTAAAATGACACTATTTCACTATGCAGAAAGCTGAAATCTAAGAATCCCAATTGGAGGTAAGCACCTTTGAGAAATGGAATTCAGACCTTATTTCTCTCCTCTGCATGTCTCCACTCATCTCTGCAGCTTCTTTGAAGTCACTTCTTAGGTATTTCATTTCCCCTGCTGTGTTGGGTACCCCTGCTCTTAGCATTAACTGGTGAAGTTAAGGACTGCAACAACCAAGCAGTATTTGCTGAGGCAGCGTCCAAACTCTGTGGTATCTCTGCTGGAGAAAATGGGTTGAAGACGTAACGGAGAATATGTTTGTACTTTTAGCTATATTGTAAATTAAAAACATAATGAATTGGAATACACTACACAGTAAAGATTCACAGGACATATTTCATATAAGATACTCTAATTAGCTGCCAACTTTTCATTACTAGTGTTAAAAAGTTGTAGGACTATCCTGGGCTGGTTTCTTTTCCTTCAAGCATACATCATGGCTGGAAGAGGTGTGGAAGATGAATAATAAGCTTAAAACCAAGAAGCCCTTCTTGGTGCCAAAGTATTTTTAATAAGTACATAGCTGACAGCTGCTGGTGGCAACCCAAATCTGTCACTGCTGACTGTGACACAAGGACCAGTGTTTCCAGTGTTTTGCCATAATTTGTCTGCCTTGTGAATCTTAAAATCTTCCTTCTACTCACGTGGAACTTCTTCCTTATTTTAGAACAGTTTAGTCCCAGCACATGAATGTATGTGCATGTGTGTATGCCGGCCACAGCAATTTAACTAATCACCATTTGGAGAGGGACACCTTCCACTAGACCAGGTTGCTCAAAGTCTTCTCCAAACTGGCCTTGAACACTTCTAGGGACTGGACATTCACAGCTTCTCTGCGCACCCTGTGCCAGTGTCTCAACACCATCATAGTGAATAACTTCTTTCTTGTATATAATCTAAATCTACCCTCTGTCAGTTTAAAGCCATTGTCCTATCACTCCATGCCCTTGTTTTTAATCCATTCTCTGCCCAGCCTGTATTTGTGCTTGGGATTACCTCAACCCAGGTGCAGGACCTTGCACTGGTCCCTGCTTGAACAGCAATGATTTCTAATATCTACAGAACTGTCTTGTGGTCTGAAAAGATTGGCATGGATTAGAATGGCCCAAAGTTTCACTTGCTTTCATATTTCATGATATCAAAATGTAGAGGAAACATCAGGAAGGAATTGTATAAAACTCCTTAGGCCAACACTGCTATTCCCTGCTTTGGGGTAGCAAACTTTCATGAGGTTATTTTAGCCTGATAAAAACAAAATCATCATCTTACCACTACGTTAGGGCTCACATAAACAGACTAACCAAAACAGATTACACAGAAACAACAACCAGAAATTAGTTTACATTTGCACTTCAATTACTTCTAACATTTTCACTGTGTTGTTTCACTATTTGACCTACACATGCAAATATACTGTATATTAAAATAAAAGAGAATATAAGTCTTCCTTGTGCCTCTAGCTTAAAAGTGTTGCTATTCTTTAACTGGTTTTATTCAGTTTAATCCACTCAAGGAAAAAATTCAAAGTCTTTCTCAGCAATTCAACTGAATAAGTCCAAGCTTTACACCTTCTAATCAGCAACCCAGTATCATGGCAAGTATCACTGAAAAGGATTAATTTAGGTGTTTCTAGTGAGAAAATAAAAATCTGTGTCTGGATTTAAGAAGTCACAACTTGGTCATTGACATGCAATTATTTTATTTGCACACTGTCCTGGGCTCAGCAGTAGCAGTCATTTTTCTCCTTCTTAGTAGCTGGTGCAGTGCTGTGTTTTTGACTTTCGGCC
>JANHGB010010467.1:6920-37512 GCA_026283785.1 Coracopsis vasa
TGCTTCTCTGAAGGGGTGGGGGCGGGCGGGAGGGAACCCAAAGAGGAGGGGTGAAGGGAAGAAAGATTTACCAAATAGGGGATTTAGTCATATTTGTGTGCAATGTGATCCTTATTACAGAAGAAATCCTTTAAAATCGAACAAATCCATTTTTGCAAAACCTTTTCCCTGCGCGTAGCATAGTATCAAGTGGTAGCAGCGGCAAGAGGCTGAAAAGCCATTGCACTGTTTGAAATCCTCTCAGGAATGGATGGAGCGAAATAGAGGTGGATGAGGATAGAGAGATGTCCCCTCACTTCTCCAGTCCAGGGTGAGAAGCAGAAGAAAACCCTAGAGACTCTTGCGTTCGTTCAGTGCAGGGGCAGGGGAGGGAAAGGGCGGGAGAGTGGCGGTGGTGGGGAAAGAATGATTTCAAAACTGCGAAAGAATGAGTAACGAGGGATCGTTTCCCCTCCCCTGATCAGTTCGTGCATCAGACAAAATGCTCATGAGTTCCTCCTTGAACTGCACCTGCCAAAGGGAAATTGAAAAGATTTTCCCCCTTGAGAGGCGACTTTTCCATTTACACACGCACGCACAGACGCGCACACTCGCTCACACACGCACGCACAAAAGGAAGCAATAAAAGTTTAGCTGCTAATCCTCCGGCCGCAGATACAATGATTGCTTCTTCCAATCAGCCTAGACACGGCAGCAAGATCTCTCCTTTCTCTCCCCCCTCCCTTTCTCAAGCTTATCTTCCTCCCCGGCTACATCCCACCTCAAACACCCACCCCTTTGGCGAGACTGCGGAGGGATATGGGCCAGGGCGGGAAGACGGAAAGTGGAGTATGGAAAATATATATAAATCAGAGTACTGGTAGAAACTGAAATGATCTCAGGGAAAAAAAAAAAAAAAAAAATAGAGGAGGGGGAGCGGACGGACGGACGGAAAGGGCAGCGTCCCCTCTTGGCCCCGGAAGCCGGCCCTGCAGCGCCGCGATAGCCGGCAGCTGCTTCCGACGCCCCCATGGCCCCACGGCCCCTGGCCGGGCAGGGGGAAAGCGGAGAGGGTGGGCAGGGGGCGAGACGCGCCGCTGAGCCGACGGGGAGGGCCGGGAGGAGGGGAAGATTTGTGACACAAAAGTGCGAGAGGAGCAGGGTGGAATTCCCCGGCCCCATGCACTGCTGCTCCGGCGCAGAGGCGAGGGAAGAGCCGGGGTGGGCGAGTCGCCCCCCGCGGGGACTATGGGCACAGCCGGAGGCCCCGCGGATCACCCAGACCTTTCCCCGGCTCCACACGTCGCAGCCGGCACCCAGTGGCAGGGGAACCTCCGCTCCTCCTCACCCGCACCTGATGCGCACGCCGTTTGCTACGAACAAAGTGCGCCTTGAAGCGGGCAGCAGGGGCAGGGATGCAGGAGGGTGTGTGTGTGTAGGCTGTAAATCAATGCAAAATAAAATACATCCCGGGATTCACTTTTGCGCGGGAGAGGCAAAAGGAAGGCGAGCGCTGGTCAGACTGCGCCCATGGCTGGTCGCTCCACGGCCGGGCGCGGAGGGGCGGTGCGCGCCCGCGGAGTCGGGGCTGCATCCCCAGCCGGGATCTGACGGCTGTCTGGGGAGCAGTAATAATGCTGTCGGGCGACCTGTTGTCTTTAGGGCAGGTTTTTCGTGAGGCAGGTGCCTTCACTCCCTTTAGGACACCACTGAACAGCACAGCTGCTATTCCAGGAGGTGAACAAAGAGGAAGCCTCGAGTTTCTTTTTCTGTTCTTTTTTTTTTTTTTTCCCCCGTAAATCACCGTGTTTTAATAAAGAACCTCAGAGGGTATTTTCATGCCATGGTTTGTTTGCTCTGTACTATATCAAGAATGTAACTGCCATCTATGACTACAAATGCAGCCAGTCAGTAATGATAGCATGCCCATTAAGATGAGTCTGAGGTGATCTTGGCTAGCAGAATTCATCCATTCAAATGGCCAGGCAGCCATTACCCCAGCCAGTCTGGCTTTGAGCATTTAAAAATCCTGATGGGTGAGAAGGGCACAGAATTCAGCTACAGGGCTCTGCAGTAAGCTCCTTATAATAAAGAATATAGAAGATATAAGACTCCATAAAAGGATTCACCTATGTTTTGTGTAATCTGTCTTGCCATTAGCAACATCAAGTCTGCAGCTGTTAATCTCAATAAACTGTCCTGCACTGCTTTCTAGCCCTCTCAGCACTTTTCTCTGACCTTCCCTACTCTCTCCCGCCTCAAGTTAAGGAACTTATTTGTGCAGTAATTGAAGGTTGCCTGATTTATCAATAGGATAAACTTCTACAATACAGATGTGCAGTTTGCCTTAGTCAAGCAACAACAGACTAACTGAAAGAGGATAGTGTGGAAAACAGTTATAGGAGTGTTTAGAAACAGTCAGATGCTTCTTCTGCAGGGTGATGCAAACATCCATATGGATAAGCTTCAAGTTATAGTTACTTTAAAAAAAAAAAAAAGGTTATGGAACAAGTAGACACAAAACAGCTGATTTTGCTGTTCTGAATGTGCTGTGTCACATCATATAACAGTGAGCTTCAAGATTTTTCCTTTTATGAAATAGCGTGTTTTCGTCTTTAAAGATCTTAGAACTCATAAGTTGCACTCTTAATTTTGAGGACACCATTGTAATAGCATTGACAAATAACATGTGGTACATACCAGGTACCCTTAAAACATGCCAAAATGTAATCAGTCACCATCATTATAGAAGGAGACATCCACAAAATAGCTGAGGAACGTCCGTAGTGGCCATTGCATGTTCTGCTAATGAGACCTTAAGGGGATATCTTGGGATCTACATAGCTGGATGCTAAAAGCTCATTTGAATGTGTTTATAAGCAGGCACACAAGTTTGTAAGTTAAGATACCAGTCAAAATCACATTTGGCCTCAATAAATCTCCCTCCTGTAGAGAGTTTGAAATTTTGAACTTCCTGCAACTACTGAAGTCTTCACCATCACTTTTTTTTTTTTCATTATGTCTCATTTTGTTGGAAAATCTGTTTATGTGAGCCATGGTAAAAACTGTTTCTGAAAAGGTAGTAGCTTACAGCCAGCGGATGCCTTTCACTACCCTTGTTTTGTATGAGTAAATATTTATATACTTAGTTTACTTTTTTTTCATCCTTAATTAGCCAATAGCCATACCCCTAGATTTCTACTAGGCAGTAAAATAAAACAAGGGCGAGAGTACCATCTGATAAAACATGAAATGTGAAAAAAAAAAAAACAAAACCCAAACAAAACAGAAAAGAATAGTGACCAGAAACAATTGTCTCAAATGACATCTTAGTGTTGTTTGAAATCCTTTAGAATTTACTTTGTAAGAGTCCTATCGATTTTTAAAAGGATATAAGTTTCTTTGGTTTATGTTTTGCGTTTTCCTTAGAGTAAGAACATTGCTTTATGATATGGAATGGCAGTTATGCTTTTAGATTAGAAATGTATTTTTATTAGTTCTTTGCTGGATGTCAGATAAAATCTTATTTTTAAAAATAAGCAAGACAACCAAACACAATTATGTTCCTTCATTCAGTATATACAATGTTATTCTTTGTAGTTATTGTTTGTCAGTTTAAACCATCCATTACATGTTAGCCTCTTCATATAGTCCACTTTTGTCAGCCTTTCTCTTTCACTTTCACAGCTGAATTTTTTTATTGATTTTTATGGGATTTTATTTGAATTCAGAATATTTTATTCAAACTCAGAATATTTTATTCAGCAAGATGTGAAGCACTTCTTTCCTGTGGTCTAGCATCTTTAGGCTAACCTAAGACACTGGTCAGCCTGAGGATGGTTAGCATGGGAGAAAGATCACCCATTTGGAGACCAGTTTAAGCACTATGGAATGTTTTCTAAAGAAGATTTCAAAATGAAGAAAAGACAAACATGTTAGAAATATGAAAATATTTCTAACAGTTTTGTCAGAGACAGTAATGTGCAGTCTCCTATTGAGAGCTAAGTGAAGGACCGAATGCATTAGCAAACAGAAGAAAAGCTTTGCCTCTGAACTGTCTTATGCTGCTGTTTTAACCACAAGAAAAGAAAATGAATTCTGCCTTGGTTTCCCCCTTTCTGTGGTTAATTTATGTGTTTATATAACAAATAGCAGAAGTAAGTCCTGGGCCACTGACTGGTGGCCCTGCCTGAGAAGGGACGTTGGACCAGATCACCTCCAGAGGTCCCTTCCAACCTCAACCATTCCATGATTCTGTGATTCCGTAAGCAATGGGGGATAATAGAGCACAAAGGAGGGGAACAGTTTTGGTTTTATGTTTAGTGAGAAAAATAAGCTCCTTAACATTCAGGATTTAATTAGCTTGGTTTTATTTGTTACATACAATAGAATTAGACAATGTACCAGGATTATTTTCTCCTTGAAGCAGAGGAAGTTACTTGGTCTCAGTTAAAATGGTAAAATATATAGTTTCAGTTACAAATTCCCCAACATGGAGGCATCCTAGGTAAATTAGCCCTGTACCTTTCTTCATTAATCTTTGTTGTGAAAACAGAGTCTGTCAATCATTTACCTCTTCTTGGCCATTCTGGATAGTCTTGTTCTGTCCCTGCTCTTCCATTGACTACCATTCTGACTATGCCCTTAAGAGCTAAGTGAATTATGTCCTCTTTGGTGAAGACTCAACACGTTCAAAGGAACCACAAGTTACTCCTACATCCCTACTGAAGGACTCTTTGAACTGGAAGAAATTGCAACATTATGAAACAGAGGAGACATTGGGTTCCTGATTTATGGAGAGCAATCTACAATGTCGGAGGGTGGGAAAGAAGAAATGAGAAAGTGACATTTCACTTCACTTTCTTGAAAAACAGTGTGGATTCTGTGCTGATGTATGTAATTGCAGATGCACTTTTTGTCACAATCTGTGAATGGTTTTTGTTGCTAAAATGTAGCAAATCCAAATTACAGGCTCAGAAAAATACAGCTATACACAGTGTGACATTTGGAAGCAGTAAAATGCATCACTAAGCCAATCAGAACATCTATGTTCATGTTTTAGTTCAGATAGGAGTGTGGCTTTGAAGTGAATCTCCCAATTGCCCCCACTTACCACATTTTGAATTGAAAATTGGAGCAGTCTTTGAGTGTGAACTGTTTTACTTATGGATGAAACTAAGTTGAGAAACGTGTTCCAGGAGCAGCCTGTTTTCCAGCTTCTAAAGGACGTGCAATCCACATGAACAGAGTAAAACCTAAATAAATAGCCCCTAAACCAGATACAGAGAAGGCATGGAGATTTCAGTACCAACTCTTTCACCTTTCAGATAAGCTCCTTTTGCAGAGTTACTTATTAATGCAGACTTATCCAATATTTCTTTCAATTGAGATAGAAGCTGAAACAAGAAGAACTGAAATATTCTCTATTCTTTTTGTGATGAAACACCTACTGAGAGGCATAATGTATATATCCCTGTTTGATATCAGAATAATGGCAAATTTTGCTGCCTTGAAATAAAATCTGTTCTATCATTATCCATTTTCTCATCATTCGCAGACCTCTCTCCTATAAGTGCAGGAGGACCCTGGGTCTGCACCCTTCTGACAAAGGCTTTCCTGAACGCAACAGGGTTAGAGCACCTCTTCTCATAAACTTTTCTTGGAAACTGAAGTGTGTTGCCCTTCTACAAGCCAGGCTGGATAATAATACTTAAATATGAGATCAAAGCACTTTAAACAAGAAAAGAAGAAAAAAATAACATTTTTTATCTGCAGTTACTCATAATTAGCTTGGGATTTATTAATTGCAGTTTGAATTTACACAATACCCCATGATTTCAATGAAATAAGAGACTTCTTTTCTACAGGGTGCTTACTTCTTTGTGGTTGTGGTGGGATTTTTGGTTGGTTGGTTGGTGGTGTTTTTTATTTGCATTGTTTTTTGTTGAGTTTTTTGTCGAGTTTTTTGTCCATCACATTTGATTAGTCTCCCTCTGCAATGGAATGAATTAAAAAGTATTTGTAGCTTGATACAGGAACTGGTGAGGTTGCCTCGCCAAAGTTTTCTTTGCTTTATCTAGAAGAGTGGTTTCCAAATGGGGAGAGATTGTGCACTCATGGGGTACACAATACAATCCATTGGGGTGAAGGAAGAATATATTTTTTTCACCATTAATAAACAAATTTAAATATTTTTTTAAATCGTGTTTATTTCATCTTTATCTCAATTAAATTAAGAGTTTCAAGAACCTTTGATTTTACCATTTCAAGAATAAGGGTCATTCCTAACAGAATTTCTTAGTATGGAATATGGGAGGTTTTTTGGTAATTTGCATGTTGGTGAGCTGGTTTATGAATTAAACATGGCCACATTGCTATTTGAGAGAGCTCAAGAAATTCCATGCTTATTATTGGCAAAATCTGAAAGAAAGCTGTTAAACAAGAATATTTGAAATTGATTTCTCCTTTCCAACTCATCCAGTAGGAATTTTGTGATTACTGCTCTCTGGCCAAAATAACTAAATCTTAAAAAAAAAAAAAAAAGAAAAAAAAAGAAAAAAATTAAAAATGAGGAAAAATGATAAATAATCAGTTTTTAAAGAAACAACTGCAAGAGTACATGAATCTCATGGCAAGCCTTTCCCAAGATTATATTCTGAATCATCAATCATAGGCTAAGAATCTGAAGACAACTGTGAAACATAAACTATGGGAATATACCTAATTGAAAATTGAAAACTGAAATGACAGAAGTTCAAATTAATTTTGAAATAGATACCTTATTCCTTACAAAGCTTCTATAATTTACCACACAATGAAAACTTATTTTAAAATTGGTACTTGCATTTTTTTCTAAAGAATAACTTCCAGCTAGCTTCCACACAACGGGTATGTTGTGTGAAAGTCAAAATCTTTTTTACATAGATCAATCTAATCCAAATCACTAATATTAGAGTACAAAAGTGCTACTAAATTTGTGTACTACATAATATTGATTGGCCCAAAAGAACAATATGATATTATAGGATTCAAAAGATTATTGAGAATGATTCAAAATTATAATACACCTGCGTATTCTTAAATCCCAAAAGTAATCCCGTAGGTGGGAAAATGTGCTCCACTCTGATTCATATTTACATAAACAAAAGATTGTGATTTTTTTTTTCAAAGGTGTAAAATATCTAGGCTATCTTTCACTTTTATATCCTAAACTATATTTCTCATTTTTAAATCTTCTTGAAATCAAATGTTACATATATGCATAAATTTGCATACACATAATTAGTTATTCATAATCACATTGCTTCATCTTGTGTAATGAACGCTAGAAATAAGCCAACTTTGAGGTTTCTAACCTCATCTTTTTCGAACTATGGCAATTCAAGTATGAATACTCATACAACTCAGAGCATTTATTTCCATATTTACTGGAATTAAGTCCTTGCAGAGATTTTGCTCAATCCTAAAAAAAGGGGGAGAAAAAGAATCCTCCTCATGGTGCTATCTGAGGAAAATGTTAATCCAAAATCAAATAATCTGATAAAACTGCAATGTTCCAAAGAGGAGGAGTAAAATTCAAATCATAGGATGGATTTCTCAATAAGATTGAGTGACTGCATACTCCATAGGAGGAGACTCCAGTGCCCATAGATAGCCAACAGAAGCTGCTGATGAACTGCAGGAACTTTCTGCTCACCCAAATAAGACAGTTCCAGGTCTCCTCGTGTTGCTTTTCAGAAGAACTTTCCCTTTTGAGGAATTTTCTATTCCTCCTGTATCATCTGTAACTAGTTATATGCAAATTGGATAGCAGAGCACTTATTTGTCTATTTGTCTGCCATGTGTGAATAGAAAATACCTGGAAATAAGTCTGATAACTATTGTGGTAATAAATTATAGACTAATGATTGATGCCATTGGGATCTCAGCACAATATGCAGATTAAGTAGGCTCTATAGCCATGTTCTGGCTGCTTCTGAGCCATCCCATTGCAGCTTTCCCTATGCTCTTCTTCCTATAACTGTATTTAGTGTACATATATCCAAATACCAAATTCAGGTCCCACATGAAAACTGTATCTAAAAAGAATGTGATATATGTAGGAACTGTATGCATGTGTTCTTCATTGCATATTAAGGGAAAAGTTTAGTTATGTATACATTTTAAGGTAAATAGTCTTTTTTTTTTTTTTTTACACTAGGGAGGCAGGGTCTTTATTATTTAAATGGAATGTTTGTAATATGATGTGTAGAAATAGCAGCACAATCATGTCATCTTGCAAAACTTTCTATCCTTGTGAGAGAGTAAGAGAGCCAGTGGCAGGTCACATAGTTTGGACTCAAATTAGTTATTGTTAGATACCTTGAAATTACTCATTACTGTAGACCTGGTTCAAAACAGGAACTTATTTATAATATCGTAGAGAAAAGGAATTTGAATGTGGTATGTAATTTGCTAACTGCCAAGTCAGAATCTTTTCTATGTCTAGCACAAAAGTTATATATGTAGCACATACAGCAAAACTACATGCAAATAAATGATGCCCTGAAAACTAGACTGAGATGACAATAAAAGATGAAGAGTTATACGGGAGCCCTGAATTAGAAGCAGAAGCCTGGCTTGGTCAGCAGATCTAAATCAAGAAAATTTCACTGAAGATGATGAATGCACATTTATCAGTCCAAATTAAGTCCCATTTTAATTACTAGATTCTAGATTAACATGTAGTTTAGTCTGTTATTGTATTGTTCTGCTCTTAATCTTGAGGTGAGGAGAAAAGGGAAGGTTACCAGGGGAAGGAAAGAGTGAATATATGAAGGCAAGTGTGTCATACTCCTCGTGGAGGTAGTTGAATGTTAGTGGAAAACGTTGCAAACTTAACTCTTCAGTTTGGTAAAACTGCTTCATTACAAATACTTACAAATCTAGGAAGCTCTACTATTAAATATTAGAACAACACCCAGTGGCAGAAATCCAGATACTTCTGAGGACCTGAATTCATGTGACACAAGTACTCGGAGACAACCTCCACCAGAGTAGGATTCACTCAGTATAATACCACCCAGCTTACACCCTCCAGGGGGTGTTTGGGTTTTCAACACTATGACTATGAGTGAAAAGAGAATTACACTGAGGTTCTCAGCAATACAAGAAAATAAGTGGTAGCATCCCCAAAATGAGGACAGTTGACCTGGGCAGAACATGAAAAGCACTCCAGAGTCACTGCCCGACTGTACCTACACAAGTGGAGCTGGCAACTGCTGCTTCAAGGGAGTGTTTGTTAGCATCCCAAATGTCTGCGAGCAACTGTTGCCTGTGTAACTGTGCTGGTTTTGGCTGGGATAGACTTAATTTTATTCATAATATCTTGTATGGTGGTATGTTTTGGATTTGTGACTAAAACTGTTGATTACACAGGGATATTTTTATTAACTGCTGAGCAGCGCTTACACAGAATCAAAGCCTTTTCTGTTCCTCACACCACCTCACCAGCAAGTAGCCTGAGGGTGCACAGGAGGTTGTGAGGGGACACAGCCAGGAGAGCTGACCCCATGGATATCCCATACCACATGATGTCATGCTCAGCAATAAAAACTGTGGAGAAGAAAAAGGAGGAAAGGGTGAATGACTTTTGTTATCCCAAGTAACCATTACATGTGATGAAGCCCTGCTTTCCTGGAGATGGCTGAACCCCTGCCTGTCCATGGGGAGTGGTGAATGAATTACTTGCTTTGTTTTGCTTGTACATGCAGCTTTTTTTTTTTTAATCTATTACACTGTCTTTATCTCAACCCACAGGTTTTCTCACTTTTACCTTTCTGATTCTTTGTTCCACCCACTGAGGGATTGAGTGAGCAGCTGTGTGGGGCTGAGCTAATGGTTGGGGTCAAACCACCACAGTATTGCATGTGATTCACAGTCAGTCCCTGCCTGTAATGGCACAGAACACTGATGCCATGTCTGTGCTTTACTTGGGTCTTTTTACTGCTTCCAGAAATCAGTTGCCTTATGTCAGAGCCTATTTTATTAATGCCTGGTTATCCAGGGTTTTCTTGTTCTGCATACATGAGGCTTTTACTTTCTGGAGATTTATATAAAAAAATTCTAAATGAGGCAAAGTGATTGTATTACACTTTGAGACAAAGTGTTCGTAGGTATTAAGGTTGTAATTTCTCCAAGAAGATAACTATAAATGCAGAGGCCTTCCTTGACTATTATTTCCATCAGTAAGTTGTTATCAGGTGAAAACTTTTCTGGTTTTAGCTTAACATGCTTGTCCTGTAATTTAAGTCCTATAACACATTGTAGTTAGGAAAAATATTTTGAGCCCCAGCATTTTTAGTACACATTTCCTGTAAAATGCAAACTATTCCTTTGTAGGGGCTGGGCTCATAGAAAAATAATCAGCTGTCTTTAAAGGACAAAATTTAGTGTCATTAGGTCAGTAATGTTAAAATTAGCTTTGGCTTTCATCTTTTGAATGGCCTTTCATTCACAGTGCACATAAGCAAATTTTTACAGAGGTCTTCATGGTTAAATGAATAGTACGCACTTACACATGACAGTTTTTTTAAATTGCAGTTCAGCTTACTCAGTGTATTCTGCATCAGCTTTCTAAAAATGAAGAGTTTAGCTATTCTATTTGAAAACTGCCAAACATTATTAGTAAAGCAGAGAAGCAGTTCAAAAAGTAATTAATTCCAGGGCTTAGAGTAAACTGTTATTTTAATTAAAAGAACACTAAATACTAATGTCCTGCTTCTTTGTACTCAGAACATCAAATAAAAAAAGTCTAAATCAGTTACATTTAATACATTTTAAATGCAAGTTGAAATATATTAAAGACATATGTACTGCTCCTGCTATTTATAAACTGACTCAAAAAAAAAAATCACTCCCACCCTCCCCCCAAAAGTTAGAGGTCATATGCCATATTTCTTGGTTATGCTGTGCCATGTTTCTTATTGATTCCTTTCCAACATGAGCTGAGTAGAAAAATCAACTGTCACATAGTAAGTCCTTTCACCGTAATTCATACTACATATGATGCTATACCTCAGTTGTGCAGTTATGACGATGCCACCTATAGGTCCACAAAAGATGTAAGGTCAAAAATAACATATTTGAAGGTGTGTTTTCCATGCTTTGCAAATTTACCACTTCTCCAGGTTGTCCAAAATTTAGGTTATACACAAGGGAGGAACTCTACATGTGAAGAAGCATGAGGTTTAGGCAGTTTGGTTTCTACCGGAATTTTGCAGTCTCCTGTTTGGTGATTCTGTCTCCTCATGGAGCCATGAAAGTCTCAGCAGGTATGTTAGGAGTGTACCATGAAGCATAGCATGGCTGCTCCCAAACTAGCACCAATCCCACTCACTGCCAAACTGGAATCTCCATCAGGATATTCTATGGTTCTGTGATAATCACCATGGCCTGAAGAAGTTTGAGCTACAAGGCACCCATGGGAAACAAAGTTTATTTTCTAAAACAGCGCTCTGTGTGTGCCACATGATTATACCAGCACTGCCTGGGGCTAGCTCAGGTATCTGTGTATGAAGGTCCTTTGTACTGCATAGATCTGCCTTATTACTTACACCTGTCATGCTTATCTTACTGAGCAGTTGAACTGCAGTAATGCAATAAGCATCACCACAGAAATTCCCATGTGGAGAAAATTTCAGCTTGTGGAAGAAGAAAAAGGCAATATTTTTGACAGCAAGAGAAAGCTAGGCTTGTCCTTCCCTCTCCATGATTCTTGACTTTCCTTATTATTTCTAATTCAATTGCTACTTTATGGCCGTGGCCCAGAAAACTTAAAGATCAGTTAAAACTTTGGGGAGGAAAATATGGACAACAGGATTACTTTTCTAGTAAAAAGAAAATATCAAAAGTTCATTGTAGATTATAGGTCTGGCCTGTGAGAGCATCAGATAAAAGTTTAAAAAACTGAGGTAAGCCTTTATCACCACTGTGGAGCAAAGGACAGAAAAATACTCCCCTTTCTTCCCAGCTACGAGGTTCATCTCTTTGATCTTGTCTTCTCTAACACACTTTTAAAGAGCTGAACAGGAAACTTGCATCTGGAATCTGTGAAATCTTGGTTCAAATATTTTTTTTTTCCTGGTTCATACTACAGATTTCATTTAGGAGTGTTGCATGCTAAGTCGTTGACAAGAAGTTGACCACGGCTTTTATTTTTCACTTATTTGCTTTTCCTGGAAAATCAGTGCTAGATATGAAAACCTTTTCCCAAAAGATGTTTTCTTTAAACTATCTCATTACCACAGTATGTTTCACTTCAACAAATTGTTATATTTTAACTGAAAAACAAACAATCCTCTTCTGTCAAACAGCAGCACTGAAAAAATCCTAGCCCTCCCAAAATATAAAATAATATGTTTGCAAGATAGAAAAAACAGAGGAAAGCATTTCACTGCATACTCAAGACAATGAGATATCAAAGACACAAAATACGTTAGTCACACTAATTGGTGCAACACGAAAACTAAAAACTGTGTTGGACAGTCCATGAGTCTTCTTATCTCAGGTGTCAGGTAGGACTGACTGCAGAATCAGAGACTGAAACTCCAAATTTAAAGCATAAACATCCACACGAAGAACATTACTGGATTTGGCTCCTGAATTTGCATTACCAGCTGAGATACTTAGCGAGGGTTGTTTAATCATTCATTCTCTGCTCAGAGAATGAGTTTAACCATTCAATGAGCTGGCTGTTCACTGATACAGGATCAGTGAAACTTGCTTTTGATGCACTGCACAAGAGTAACTGTTCTTTGCTTACAGATAAAATTTTATGCCATCATCTTTCTTATTAGAGTACATTTTATCAGGATTATCATGGTATTATATGAGACAGATTTTTTTTTACAAGCTACACTATTGTCATGTGACATGTTAATATTGGTCCAGTGATATGAGCACAAATCCTGGATAGTTCATCAAGGCTTATTTCAAGTTCTTCATCATTTTCAGTTTTAGGGTCCATTCTCAGTTTCTTATACTTTTCTAAGCTTCATCCATTTGTGTTGGCTTTTTCTATCAAGTATCTGATTCTATCTTCATACTTTGGTATGAATGATTCAGTCAGTTCTCAGTCTGATGTAGAGGAAAAAAAATTCTCTTAATTAATTTTTTATCTTTATGACAATTATTTCACTGACATACTTTATGCAGACCTTATTTTAAATAGAAGAATATGAATTTAAGTTAAATTTTTATATTATACAAATAATAAAAGTAATAAAATTCTACCCAAATTTGACCAAATTAGGAGACTGAGAATTGCATTAAGGCTATCTTCTACTCACTAGGAAAGAAAGAGGAAAAGTATAGATATGAAAAGACTTAACACATAACTGAAAATATACTTATTCTAGATGGTGCTATTGCTTCACTCTTGTGGAAAAAAAACCCAACCCTTTTTAGAATAAAAAAATGCTTTGTCATAAATTAATTAGTGACTATATTGTTGTTATACAAACAAGATATATTATTAGGATATAAAATAATTTCACATATAGCATACCTAACTTCAGAATGTATATTCTATTTATGTTTTCAGGTACTTCTTAAGGCAACTTTTAGTTTTATACACATTGTCATAAATAAATTACATTGCACTAATCAACGGTATTGATTGGATTTAATCTTTAAAATTTATACAAAAATGAGCCTTTCACCACAGAAAACTTGCCTTTTTCCACTGACAATATTAAAAGGCTTGAAAGTCACAAAAGACTCATACAACCCCCTAAGATCTGCATGTACATGTTACTAATCAGATGACCTGCACAGCCATCAGAATTGAAAGAGGTCTCCAAAGGTTAAAAAGGAAATGGACTAAAATCTGAGAAATATTCATTATAGAGGTATTTACATTTATAACAACCACAATATGTTCCCTTCTGTTCAGATGCGTAATTTTTTCATATGGATTTAAGAATAAAACCTTCACTGGAAATAAATTGAGGGATTCAGTCATATAAGTGTTCAGAAAAGCTGTAGTTCAAAATCGCTTATCTGGCAAAAGTCCCAGCAAGACAGCATTGGTGTCATCTATTCAAAACATTATATAGCTCCTTTACTGCAGTCTGTGAGCATCTCAAAGCTTTTATTGTATTTATTTTCAAATCTTCATAGAATCATAGGAAAATAAAGCAGAGAGGGACTTTAAGAGGTCACTGAGTTCTTTGGCACAAGGCAAGATGAACTATATCTTTGTCATTCCTGAGACGTTTGTGTAGCCAGTCCTGAAATTCTCTAGTGAAGGAGATAACAAAATCTCATTGGGCTATTTCTTTTCATGCTTCAATAAATCTATTATTACAAACAGTTATGCTAATATCCAACCTGAATCTTTCTGGATGCAAATCCACCATATACTGACAAAATGCCATGGGCCAGCTGAATGTGTTTAAGCCTCAGGAGACTGGGCTTACACTGCTCTGAGTGCAGCAGTGCCGCTCATTTGAAGCTTATTCCCCCATTAAGGGAACTAGATTTTGCACTTGAACATTATGATTAGTCTAGACTTTGGCTCAAGCAGAGAAAACAAAAGAAGAGTGAAAAAAAAAAAAAGATATCCCAAAACAAACAATGGGCTTAACATTCATGTTTCTTTCCTCTAAACTAGCTGCAATAAAACGCTCTGCCAAACTACTGCCCCTGCAAGCTTATATATGGGAAACTTTAAGTAGTTTCTCAGTGGTTTATGGAAACCATTGTAGTTTTAGTTCAGCTACACCATTTGTGCTGTTTGTGGTATAGAATATAATATGACACCACATACCTGAGATATTTGGGGTGCCAAGTATTTTCTTCATTTCCCTCCTGGCTGCTTTTATCCACAGCATATAATATTAAAGTACAGTCTAGCACAAGGCCCTGTGATTGGAACATGCTTTCTGGAATCTAAATAATTCCCAGACAATCCCTAAACTTTCTAATTAATCTCAGAAACAGTCAGATGATGGCATTTGTAAAAATAATAAAACAATAATCTTCATAAATCATATCAGTTCACTATCAAAATATTAAGAAACTCACCTGCCATACCAAAAGGGAAAAATTACAGGTGCTAACATTTCTGAGGTCATGCAAAGGTCATTTCGAGAGTGCTCTGAGAGTTACAGTCTGCTCATCCGTTTGTATAACTGTTACAAAATTTATACTGTCCTTAACTTTTCTTTGAAATGAACTTAAAAAAATGGACCCAAATTTATCGCTAAGTTTTCTTTATCCTTACAAAAGAAATTATTTCAATTTAAAAAATCCTATTGATCAGGTTTTATTTCCACAGTAGATATGAACTAAATCAACATATCACTTGTTTCATTTAATGAAATGCTGTATTTGAAGAAAAATATCACCACAAGCTACATTCACGTTCTGACTTATAAAATGAAAATTTTAATAAGATTCGCAATGGATTTCATACTACTGTCAGACACGATGTAGTGGAAAAGGGAATGTGTTAATTTAGTTTCCATTGCTTCATAGTTTAATGAAAATCTGACAGGGCATACATAAAAGGCATATATATATATATATAAGGCAGATACAGACAATACATAGAGAATATGTAAAAAAACTAAAGTTTTATCAGAAAGAGATAAATTCTATGTATTGGTTTTCATCACAGAGGAGGTGAGGACGTTCCATCTCTGGAACTATTCTTTATGCTTGAGTTTAAAGTATTGCTTAAACAAATTGGTGCTTCAGGAATAAAAGGTGACAATAGCAATGCCAGCTTGTGAAAGAAAGCCGGATAGTGATCTGGATAGCTGTAGATCAGCCTGAGCTAGGCAAAGTGGTAGAAAAAAAGAGAAAAAGGTGACCTGAGAATAAATACTGCACGCTTCAAAGAAGCAACACAGCTTTTGTAGAAGAAAGCCCTGACTGATACCACCAGAGTTCTCCAAGCCAGCAATAGGCTTTCGAGAAAATAAAAGGCAGTTTGGTTAATAGACTATTCTTGGCTTTTCAGTATATTCCACACTAAAGTTCCTAAATAAATAAAGACATCAGAGATGCCAGCTAAGACTTTCCCATGGTAAAAACCCCAAAAAATGTGGCTAAATGATCAGCTTCACAATTACAGGAATTTCTCCGTGGAACATTTTAGTGTCCCTTTTAATGTAATATCTTCACAAATAAATCTGAAAATTTTAGGAGCAGTGGTGTGAGAATACAAAACTCTGCAGAAGAGTCAAAGCTGAATGTGAAGTATTGCAAAAGGACCTTATAATACTTGGAGGAAGCCTCAAGAAACTGGAAGATAAAGTGGCAGATTAACTCAAATGAAATAATATAAGGTAACTAATTAAAAAAAAAAATCACCCGGTGACATACAATAACAGACTCTATTATAATGAATGAAAGACCTCGTGAATTTTTTTTAGGTAGCTCTTTGATAATATCAGACAGAATTTTCAAGAGGCAAAAAGGCAAAATGAGTGTTAGCCATCATCAGGAATGGAAAAAAAGAACAAAATAGGCAACATTGTTAGAATGCACATTCTTAAATGTTATCTATGGTCCTGTTCATCTCATCTCAAAAAAAACTTTCATTAAAATAAAAAATGTGGATCAAAAGATAGGAATTTTGTTGAGAGAAGTGGCGTAGCTTTTACAGGTTTGGAGCGAAGCTACTTACAAAAGATATGATAGGGGGCCCACAGAATTATTAGTGATGTGAAGTGGAGAAATTGGGAAAACTGGAGGATAAATACCATATTTCTTTTTTAAGAATCTGTTCCTGTTGATTGTGAGGGACAGAACATTGAACATGATTTTGGTTTGATGTAATGCATATTTTTATTTTTAATACTCTTATTAGTATGCCTTTTAGATTCTGTTAAAAAAAAAAAAAGAAAAAAAACCCCAAAAAGAAATGCATGTTAAATTGCTATTTGAGTGAAATCTCCATAAGTCTAAAAATAAGGACATTTTTACCTGGACTTGGTCATATCACATAAATTTCTGGCCAAGTACTAGTATGTCCTGGTACAGACTTTCATTGGGTGGTGCTGGTTGTTTCAAAGCTAGCTGATTCACCATCAGGCACCTAGTTAAACCAACTGCTACAAAAACCCTGAAAGATTCATGCTTTTTCCCCTGTGTATTCTCAAGCAGATCACAAGGATGCTTGAAGATATTCAGATTCACAAGCTCCAAGGGAGTGCTGCCAAGCAGTCTTCCTCTGCTTTGGTGACCACAGAGCTCTTACAATATTCAAGGCTCCCAGAGGTACTTGGAAGTCCCAAGGGCTCAAATTCTCCCTATATGTCCTTAAAAGAGATTGAGACTGAAGTTTTTAGGTTCTTCCCACTCCAGGGGTGAAAAGGAAGGTCTTCTCTTGGCCAGACAACATTCCCAGGATTTCTGGAGTCCCAAATTTAACACTGAGCAGCTACAGAGTTTAAAAATCCTGGCTTCCAGACTCATTGTCAGTAATGTCTCACAGCCAGTGCTTATTACACAATTTAGATAAAAACCTGTAGCTGGTTACACAGCTTTAGTGCTAGAAGCGTATATTCAATTATTTGATCTGATTCATTTACATTCCCAGAGGCAAAATCTCAGCTTAAATTTAATCAATATAGGCATTGAACTGTTAATTCTTCAAGTCAGGTCTGCTACAAACTGCTGTGAAGAGCGCAGAAAAACCTTATTCAACCAAACAAAATCCAAACAGATCAACACTCATTTTACAGAACAATTAGAAGTTGGCTATAATAAAAGCTGTGTCTCGAGTAAAATCTTTTCTCTTTTTCACAGTCCTGAGTAAAATAGGGCTTGTTAAATTTTTGTCTTTACAAAATATTGCACTTAAAAGGCCATATTTAAAGGAAAAAGAATGAAATTCACTTGCATTTTATGACTGAAGGTGCAAAAGGAAAGAAATGCAATTAAGTTAGGAGTTTTACTGTTACTTGGTCTACAATTGTAATGGATGGGAAACTAGCCAAGAGCTGATTCCCCCTAGTGACTGAGAGATGTAGCAAAATATGGTTTTGTATGTATTCGGTATTTTCGGTAAAGTATATATATGTTTATATTCATTTGTTGAAAAGAGGCCGGAAAACATAGGGGTGCAGCTGTTCTATGACCTTCATACTTGGCCACAGCAGGATGCCTGGCCAGTGGTCTTGGCATGGACAAGAGTGAGATCATGAGAAACTACACGGCCCTATGTGTAAACAGAACTGATATAAAGCTAATTGTTTTTCTAAGGGTATAAAAGCAGGACCCTCCTGTAGCCAAATCCAAAGCCTCACCTATGGGTGGGCGCACCACATAGGAATTTTCTCAACTACCTGAGACTCCTGGTGTCAGCTGTAATGGGGCTTCCCAGCTTGAAGTGTGGGCCTGGATGATGATTTGGTGGTAATTGGTGATGCATTTCTTCTCAATCTTTGTTCTCTCTATGCAGTAATGATTTGATGCATTGTTAATTTTCCTCTGTACTTTATATATGTATATATATATGAGTTGCCTTATTGTACTTATTTACTATGCATAGAGAGATATAGACCTGATTTGTGTTAGTGTGCTTGTTTGCTTTAGCATGCTTATTTGCTTTAGCGTGCTTGTTTAATAAACTATGCATGTTATACAGCTAGCGTATAGTCCTTTTTCTGCATACCCTGCCTGTCAGCAAAACAACAACGTACTCTACATTTACATGTTTTGAGCACACTGAATGAATGATATTCCCAAAATTCTGCTACGACCACAGTATACAATGCAATAGCTAAGAGTAAGTGTACATTATGAAAAACCAAAACCATTTAAATTCTTGGTTTCAAAGCAAGTCTCTCATCCTTAGTCGCAGACTGAATTTCGTTTCTATTTTTGATTTAACACAGCATAACTGTTATTCATATTTTCCTCTGTGCTTCATTACAGACTTACTGGAGTCTTCTTTTAAACTTCTTTAAGACCGGACACTGCAGTTTGAATGTGAGCAAATGTTCTATATGTGTGACTGACTAACTGAAGAGAGAACAGAATAGGAACATAAATAAAACCATGATGAAGATGTCAGCTAGTGGGTTTATTTTGTTATGTGCCTGATAGATGAAAGGGAGTGTTTGCTCCGTGACGAATTTGATGTTTTTGAGAACTACATTAATAAGGTTTGGCCATATTCCAGAATAAGCAGAACTCTTTCTGGAGCATCTGTCACAACTTTGCTTTTATTTTCATAAAGCACAAGAGGAAGCCCCTTTTCTTTTGAAAATCTGAAATGCCCATTCTGCTTACCCTACTTAAAGTGTAATATGGTTGTGGACCATCTGATTTAAATCACATAGCCAATTTTGAAGAGTTGTACATAGGCAAAATAAGCCCATTTAAAAAAGAATATATGTCTTTGTGTTGCAGTTGTGTGTCATTAATTAAAGCTGCAGAGTGAGGGGGGTTTTAATTATTAAATTGTGACATTTTTACTTGAACAATCTTTGTGGCAATGTTGCAAAATGTGACTGTTACAGCATGCACCAAATAAAATAATTTTGACTGGAAAAAGGCTTACACTGGGTGAAATTTTAACCAGCTACGAATGAACAGAGATCACACAGTGCATTAGAAATGATGAAGCATTATTTTGAGCATTAATGTAACATTAAGCTATTTCTAAGATGTCATGAGAGGAAAGCTTGAATGAAGATGGACGCATGCATATTATACACATAGAAGTACAAGATGGGCCTTAGCATTCAAAGTTGCAGAATCCTGACATGCATCAAAAAGACCCAGAACATATGACAATGCATGTGAAGATAAACAGACTTTATTAACAGACTATCCACTTACCAAAGATACAGCCAAGATGACTGTGTAATCAATTGAATCTGTGAAGAAAATAAATTATTATACAAAGACTTGATGGTGATCAAAGCACTTTGCAGAAGTGGGACTTCAGAATCACAGTCTTTCCTTCATGGCTACCCATATCAATGGTACAAGGCAGGAGGAAATGTAGAGGGACATGAGAAAGAGTAGATGATCACTTTATGCAAGCTACAAAAAACCTCTTATGACCTTGAGGCAGTGAAAGGTGACTAATTAGTCTTCTCTGCTTTGGCACCTACAGTTCACTGTCCTTGGGGCGAGCAGTGTGTGGCAATTGATCTCTGCATTCTTTAGTAGGTTGAAAAATGAGGTGATAAGACGTATCTGGGTTTGTGACTAATGTTCATGTGGTCACAAGAGTGTCTTACATTGTCAGATATATTAACATAATGTTGCAGTTTCAAAATCATCAGGGTGTTCCATAATGTAAAAACACTCTGCAGAAAAATGCCTTTCTGTTTGTAAAATACCCTTGAGCAGTATATTCTACTATTTCTAAAGGATAGCCCTTGCAAAAAGAGGATGTAGCTTTTCCAGGAGGTAATGAAAAGTCAGACAAGATTTCATTCAGCAATTACACCTGCAGACACTCATTTTGAAATCTTTCACATGGTGTCAAATGCTGGTGGTGTCAAGAATAATAAGACAGTTCTGAATATATTGAAAAAGGTCATGCAGGCAGGTGTTAATGGTATAGTCATGTCTGGGGATATGAAAGTTTTGATAGTGATTTATTTTTGAGTGAGGCATATACTATACAAGCTGTTCAAGTACGAGTTTGTGGGTAAATACCACTTAGAATGTTGTTAGAGGCCGCCTAATAATAGTGACATGAATAATAAAGTGATATTTATAACATGTCCTTGGGTCTTTTTTTGTTACAAGTTGAAAATAAGCGACCACTTGAATTTCCAGTATCTTATGAGCTACCAAGTGTAATCCTCTGTAAAGCTGATAAAGATCATTGCCTTAAGCTGAAAGATCTGTGAATAGAACACAGCATATGATAATAATTGCATTCTTCTTATGATTTATTTTCATTTTTTTTTCAAAATAAAATAGAAGTTTTTGAATGCTTTAAGTGTGTGACTTTTAAGTGTAAAGGCTAGGGTATTCATTTGGATGATAAGATTCAAAACAGTTTTTGGTCTACACTGAAAAATCTCACTCAAAATACCTTATATCTGCAGGTCAGAACCTTGAACAATCAGCCTGAGATAATATTTTCAGCAACATAGGGAAACAATGCAATACAACAAAAAGTGTTCTAACATAAGATGAAGTCACAGTTACTTCTTTCTGAGCACATTTTTGTCTCAGCCTGCAGTCTGATCTATTTTTATTAAAACACTTTCAGAAGGCCTCTAAAATTTATAGCCAGTATATATTTCCTGGCAAGAACTGTTTTTCTTTCAAATGTAATAAAGCAAAAGTTCTCTATCATATGGTTTAATAGTGCAGAGAGAAACAAGTCTGATCATACTTCCTGTCAGTAGGGGGTTATACTTCTACTCATTTAACTTGTAGTTAATCAGGATGCTGAATTGTAAAAGTACATAAATGAGATTTGTTAAGATCCAAGAAACAGCTATATAATCTGCTTATATTCATGTTCTCAAAATACTTTCTGAAACATTTATGATCATAAGTGCTTATGATTAGGAAAGTATCCTGCATGTGCAGATGATGGCATAGCAAATTTAGTCTCAGAAGTTCTCAGGAGCTTAAGCTCCAGGCAATATCAACACACCTAGCTTATATCACTCCATGCACCATAACTTGCATTTCACTCACACATGAATAAGTACCCATGCATGCAGTTCTGTCCTGAAACACATTGATAAATGACAGGTAGAAATAATAAGAGCTTTCTTTTCCCTGAATATTAAGAGCTGTCTTTTCCCTGATCTTCCAAAGCAGCTTCATGTTTCAGTTTCTAGACACAGTTTGAATGCACCTCTGTAAATTTAAGCTGAGAAGACCATTCCGTGTTTGCCAGCTGAAGGATTACAATCTGAAGGGAAAATCAACCGTAATTTAAGGCAGATGAAGATATTTATCATATTAAAGAAACACATCCATAGAAATTGTTTAAAACTTTATGAATGTTTTGGTAGTTTCAGAATAGTACAAGGTTATGCAGGTTCTTGTCTTAAGCACTAGTATAAATTATTGAGCTCTCTTACTTACTCTGTCCAATGACAGTCAGGAGGAATGAATGAGTATTATCATCAAGACAATGCCTAGTAATTTTTCAGTAACAATTAAAGTATATTTCTGAACTTACCAAAAGGTTTAACAACACAAGTAAAAAGATATGAATGAAGTGCTTACATGAACAATACAAAAATGCACTACCAAAAATATCTTTCCTTCACCTCATTATCCTAACTTGCACAGCTTATGTATTGTAAGCATCCTAAGTTTTTCTTCAAAATTCGAAATATTTTGTGAACTTACTGTGTCCCAGTTAGAGATGACCAGCTTATCCTTGAATGGTTTTAGAAAAGCAGAAGTAGTTTTTTCCTATTAACAAATACCTATAAATTTGCCACCTGAAAAATGAGCCACTAACCAGCAAACATTATAGAAAGAATCAGTCATACTTTAAAGCTTTCCAAAGAGCATGATTCAATCAGTAAATCAGACAAGTCAATTCCTTAAATTGTAGGCAGACAGAAACTGGTTGACTGGAAAGAGGAATGAGAAAACTTGTCTTGGTGCTGTGTGACACAGGTTTCAAATATCTAGAGAAACCATCTGCCATGCACATTCAAAGTTAAATTACCCAAATATACTTTGAATTTATTGCTTAGTTTCGCTGCATTTTCAATGGAGATTTTAATCAGTAAAAATTCAGTACCCTATTTCCAGCTGCATTGCAGTAATTGCAAAAATAATTTCATTATATTGTACTTGGAGAGATGAAACACACCAGAACTCCTTTAAATTCTGCTGTTCATGAACTACCGTAGTAGTTTTGCCATCTAAATATCCTCCTCTTTCCATGACTAATGTAGTGGCTTAGTTCATACTGACAGTAAGCGAGGAGTCTATCTCAAGGATTTTATTTCTTTTGGGTTTTAGATTATTAGGCTTATTTTAGTGCAAAGTGGTAGCCTTTTGCTGCAAAGGTTTCATCACGTCTTACCATAGTCTCATTTCAGGAAAGGGATTTATCAAACTGTTCAAATACAAATCTAACAAAGAGACATAGTGACAGACAATTTTTCAGCTGTTGTTGATCATATTTCTCTTCAGACCTTTGGCCACTAATGTAAACTTACAGTGGCATTTCTGTGCCTTGATTATTACAGGAAAATCAAACTAAAATTTAAATATCTCTGGTTTGTATTTTATATATATGTATAAATGCTTATATTTCTTTTTTCCCAACAATACTTTGATAATTATGTTGTCAGACTGTTGTACATGCCAAAGAAAGAATTTCTTGTAGTTTAATCACATGAAACACAATATAAGTTCTCCACAATATCAGGCAGTAGAGTGCTTTTTTTCAATACATACTTTTTCCTCTTTCATATGTTTCTACACTTAGGATGAGCTGCAATAGCACTTTGCTACAACTACAATGGATATACGGCATATGAGAGATTTGCCTTTTTTCAATCTGATACAAAAAAAACCTGGAATTTTGGGAGAAAAGAAAAATAAACATATAAAGTGACATGAAAAGTGTACTTTAAAATATAAGCATTTTCTTTTTTAAGATAGGTAAGAAATTGACAGCAATGGGTTCTTCTTGATTTAGTCCCTCAAGTTGCTATTACTACATGCTACTTGTCCGGAATCCTGAAATTCTTCAGCCTTAGCAATCTTTCCTATCATCATCTTCATACTTTGATCAAGGGATTTCTTAATGTCAGACAGTTATTGTTAGGTTATACAGAAAAATCCGTAGAAGCTCCTCTGTCTACAGTGAGGACTGCAGTACATGTATACTGTGACAAATGAAATAGTGAAATTGCATAGGTTGATTATGCAGGAATAGTAGGAAAAACATGTTTTCACTGTTTACCTTTCTTCCCAATCAACTATCATACAATATATTTTAAAGGTACATTTCTTAACTTGCCATACAAATCATATTCTTTTATAGCTGATAAATTTGTAATTATTCCTTCAATCTAAGATTTTTCTTTACTGTCCATTTATACAAATATGTGTGTGTGTGTTCATAAATACACAGACTTTGCCACTGACATCAGAAACTCTGGCTTCCTTTTGAACAGGGAAACTGCTTTTAGACACAGGTAGACACAGACCACTGCCAAAAGGAAAATTAATTAACTGCAGGAGATTTTCTTTGTCTAGCATTGTCTTTCCATTTGCAGACTCTAGAGTCAACTTCTTCTGAGTTGCTGTACTTGCATCTGTGGGGTAGTAAGGAGAAAAAAGCATGTGGAATAGAAAAAAAGTGCTCTGAATTGACACAGGAACTCTTGGTTGAGGGAGAGTTGAAAAGAATATGACAAGATGGGTTTAAGGATACTCTTTGTTCCTGTTAACTAGACATGTTTCAAATGAAACTGAAGTTACAAAGGAGATGAAAATAGATGTTAGTTACACTTCAAAAGGTTTTTCACGATAGCTAAATTGTCTGTTCTGACTCTTAGTGACACACATAAAGATTGTGCATGATTTAATGTGCATTTTGTGAAATACATATAAAAGCTGGTACTTGCTTTTTTCTCAGAGGCACTCTTGTAGGATCTGGGGATTAGGCAGTGCCAAGAAGGAAGAAGAATGGACTCCTTATTTGTTTGGCAAAATATATAGTGGTCTTGAGGCTTTAAAGAATGTAAGAGCTGGTATCCACACTGCAAATAGCATAATTTCTAATTCAAACATTAAAAAAAAAAGGAATTTATGATTCATCAAGAGCAAGTAACAAAATAGCTATCTGCAATAAATGGTACTTTACTACTCAAGAATAACAAGAGATCACAGTGAAAGTTGTAAGATTCACATTTTTTTCATTGTGTAAGAAGTTAGCTAAATATAAGCAACCATCCCATTCCTTAAAATAGTTAATGGCCATTCAGTCTCAACGAAAATAGGAAGAGGGTTTTGAGAATTTTTTTACTTTGTTATTAATTCTGTAAGAATTAGTACTTTAAATGCAACCTCTTATTACATTTATGCTAGATTTCATCAAAGCTATAAACATTTTATCTCACTCTATGGTCATCTCTTTGAACTTTCAAAGCCCTTAACGTGCCACAATAGGTGTGATTTCACAGTAGTGAAGTAGGGTAAGTACAAGACTGAAACAGGACTGAGATTTCTTGTTGGCTGCCAACACCACGCAGAGAGGTAATTCAGTGTTTAGAGAAATTACCTACTGCCTTAACTAAAACTTTAGCCTCACTATACTTGGCAATAATAAATGTTTTTAGTGTATCCTGTGACAAGCTGATCCTATGGTAGTTGCATACAACTATCATAAGTGTTCTCAACAAGGCCAAGATATTTTTTTGCTGCAAAATGATGGAGTGCAACACTTAAAAGTCTAGCATCATAAGAAAAATGCAATTTTATGATTTCAGTAAGTCAAAAATGGACCACAGCTGGTTTTAGAATCTTAATCTAGAAAAAGGCAGGGCATAGAAGACGGCAATTGAGATGGAAAGGTAGGTAAGAGAAGGGAAGGGCAGGAGAGGACAAATCTTGAGTCTCATATGTTCCAGGTGAGCTTTCCAGGTGGATTACAGGTTGATTGTAGTTGGTAAAAAAAAGCATGAATCCTCTCAAATTTTGGCTTGAGAGGTAAAGAGGTAGTTCTGGTCATGCCTTTTGAGCCAGGAAGCACATCTAAATCATCAAACTGTGAAGGTCAGTGGACTCTCAGTATAAACTAAGCAGCAGTGATCAAATCTAGTCAGATAGAAATATGCTCTGTTTAAAAAATATTGGCTTATAATGGTCCTTTAGGTGTTAAAATTGAGCACTTGGGAAATTCTGGAACCTCTGTAGCTGTGAAGATGTTTTTAAGGATCTAAACTTTGGGTTTAAACATCTTAAAATGACAATTATCAGTGAAAAAATATTTGTCTTGATAATCTTATCCCTGTCTTATTTTGAGATATCAAAAACTATTCTAGATAAACAAATTGTAGCACTCTCCTTTAGGTTGCTGTTATCTTCGAAAATATGTTTACATATTCATTTGAATTGATTTCACCATGTGTTCAGATATAGTGGCTGCTAAGTGATGATCTACATAATGATATTTAAAGTTTCCTTCACATGTTGGAAGCTTTGGTTACAAAAACATCTTTAGTTGCTGCCCTACAAGCTAGTAGAGTGACCTGGTGAGAAGGGCGGGAAAACTTTTTAAAACTGGTCTTATAAAGGTCTTTAAAAGCTATGTAAAACCTGAATACATAGTGCAGGTAGTCTAGCTCTTATTATATTGAATGTATTTGCATGCAGTGAAGTAAAAAATATACTTAAATTAAGAATACATGTTCCTTAATTTGAAATAAATTTTCATGATTACACAGCTATGTGAACTGTTATAGAAAACATCAAAACGTGTGTGTATATATCTATAAGTGTAGAAAGGTTATTTGGAGATCCTGGAATTGTTTCACTTGGAAAAAATAGTGACCTAGGATGTCCTGTATGGTTTTTATCAAACAATAGTCACTGTAAGTTACTGACCTGTCATATCTTAGAAGATTTGTCAAGTAGTGACATGCAAAGATTGAAGCCAGATATTCTGTGACTGGTGGGTCAAAATTTAGTTTTTTAGTCCTTCACCTTTTAATATGAAGATTGTAATTTCAGGTAATTTAACTTAAGGATCAGATGTAAAAGCTAATTCTGGATCTGATTTCCATTTCTGAGGTTTAAACTATTCTGAAACCCTCTGAATTTCATTCTTCCCAATGTATCTTTTCTCTCTTTTTACTTTACCTATGACTTGCTTTAAATTCATGGTCAGATTTTGTTAGCAGAGCTATTGTTTTTGACTTCTTAACCCATAAGAAACTGTGTAGGAACTGATCTGGCTTTATTTTTTATTTTTCTTCTTGATTTAGTTTACCAGTCAACTATCAGCTCATGGTGAAAACCTAATGTGGACAATGCACATTCTCTCAGGAAGTGTTTGTTGCTTTTGTTTAGGGAGGGACTGACAAAGTCTAACTGAAAGTCAAAAGTAAAAAAAAATAAAAAATTCTGGATTGATTTCTGCGGTAAAATTGATAAATGTCTCGCTCTTAACAGGTCAAGTTTTCCCAGCAGGTGCCAGTTTTGCAAGCAAATGCCTCAAATATGTGGAGGCCTTTGTTATTTGTTTATAAGAAGAAATTTCTGTGTCACTTTGGAAACATCAATGCATTTAGCAGCAAAGTTTTGTTTGGGTGAAGACTGTAAGAAATGGTCAGTGGATTATTAAACTGGTCACTGACAGAAGCAGAATATCCTCAGGCATACAAGGGTGCTGAATAGTAACAGGAAATCTGTTGTTTACAGTGTACACCTTTTGGCTCTCTAAAGGTCTTTCACAGGAAAATCTTGACAAGTTTATTGTCAGTCTAACTAGATAAGAAATTTAGGAGCCCATTACTGTGCTGGATATAACTGTCAGTATTTTGGTAATGAATGAGGACAGGGGAAACCTGTGTAGAGGGGGCAGCTGCTGCCATGTGCCAGACACAGCTGCTTCCAGCCATTATCACAACAAAGATCTTAAATGCACTGCATGCCAAAACTGAAGCAATGTAATGTGTTCATGGTGCCTCTGTGAAGGCATTTAAGTAATGATGGTAAACACCAAGAAATCAGTGCCAAAGGAGGGATGCTGGGCAATGTAGGAAGTACAAGAGACAATGCCAGGGCAGGGGAAAGAGACATGCAGGAGGGATGGTAGATCAGGAGAAACATCAAAGCAAATCTAACTTTCCCAGGCAGGACAGGAGAAAAAAGTAACACCCGAACAGGGACAAAAAGAAGACCTGGGAAGAGGCATGACCACAGCTGAAACATCAGCCAGTGGAGGAACCCACACTGGAGCAGAAGAGTAGGAACCACAACATGCTTATCCTCATGTCCTGCAACACCCATTGCTTTTCTGAAGAGACCAAATGTAACCTGCAGTGGGAGGACTGGAAACCAGGAAGGAGGAGAGGAGCTGTGTCTAGATGGAAGCTGAGATGTTTTCCCTAAGTGTTTATTTGTTAGTTTTTATTTTTTCAGTACAAGAATCAGTAGTGAAAAGTCTGATAATTATTAAAAACTCAAACCTGGTTTTGGCTAAAAGAGAGTGATTAAGAGAGTATATTCTACACTTAATTTTTCTGCAAAGAGACCAAAAACTATTAAGAAGGCTTGTCTTTTTTTTTTTGTTTTTAACTTGAGTATCAAATTCAGTGAATGCCACTTACTTAAGAATTATATTTCTTTAATTAAAGATCAAGCACCTAAGATATCATTACTGTAATATTAACTTGTTGAAATGTGTTCAATAACTCTTTGTTCTGACTTAACCAAGTAGTCAGAGGGAGAAGGTATTCTCAGAAAAAAAAGTAATTTTACATTCTCTCTAGGTATTCTAAAATATTTTCCAGAAAGAAGTAAAAGAATGAGGGCTAAATTTCCTTATGCCTGTATAAATGCTGAAATTGATTGAAGCTACATGGGCATGGTCAAAAGCTTAATTAAATTAACTAAAGGTGTTAGCTTAAAGTAGATTATCTGATCCCTTCTGCTACTCATATGGACATGTTCATTCAAAATTTAAATGGAATAATTGATTTGGTGCAATGCACTTCAAATTATATTAAACTAAACTGAACTGAAATCCTGTAATTCTGATTAAGCATCACCAGACGGAGGTTTAATGTAATTTAACTAGTTAACTTAAAAGGCTAATCCACAGTAACTTTGCAATGTCTTTGGATACCCATTGTGAAGAGTCTGGATGGCTCAAGAAGTAACAACTCTTTGTTATCTTTTTCAACAACCTGGTTCATGGTTCATCCAGAATGATTATAAATAGAAGTTCAGTGAAAATGTGTTCAACATTGCGAGTGTTTCACTAATCTACGTAGAGGGTAAATTAAGGCTGAAAAAATTATTACCGTGTTTAAGTAGCTTGTGAACCCACTTAACAAAGGTCAATAAGGTAGCTAACAGGAGAATAAATTGTTCTTTCATGTACTTCTAGGACAAAATTAAGAGAAGCTGACAAGGCAAGACTCAAAAGTAGTATACTGCTGATTCATTACACTGAATACATTTGATCAGGAGATGTGACACTTAAACTTTTGTTAAGAGTAAGTACAGATATTTAAGCAGAATATCCCCAAAACACATAAAATAGAGCACTTGGAATTCAGGAGATCTGATTTGAAGTTCTATGTGCAGCTCAGGTAGAATGGAAATGTGAGCCTAGGAACACCACAGTGAACCTCTATGTCCTTCTTTGTGGAATAATTCTATTTATTTATTTTTTTGCTAAAAACTCCCTGAAATCTTAGATAAAATCGTGTCTCAGTCATCCTTGTGTGTGTATATCTATTTTTCTATTTTAACTCTACTGAGATTTCTTTCTGCATTAGATTTGATCAGGTCTCTTGACAAACAATGGCTCGAACAATTTGACAAGTAGCTAACACACTTTCTTGTGTGTGTGCATGTGTGTGTGTTGCACTTTCAGAAACCTTACTGAATCAGCAAAAACAAAACCATGGTAGTGATTATTCAGATCAATCACTGTAAGTCAACAAAGAGCTGTGCTCCACGCTTCATTGTTGTTTTTTTCTGTAATTGTAGGCTAGTTTGCTGAAAAGCACTCAAGTTAAACTCTGGAAATCAAGGTCATTTATCTGCAGTTGTATTTGTCATACAGAACAAGATCAACATCAACCCGTATGAGCAGGCATTAACTGACATTTCTGCTTGTGTTCAAAGCACTAGTTAAATACCTTGTACTTCTCTGATCTAATCTCAAAGGTAATTTCTCTTAATGATCAAATTCAATTCTTTATAAAGATCTCAGTTGTGACAGTACAGCAGAACACATCAGCTTTTCTCTCGCTCCCTTAGCAACAAGCACTGAGTATTATTCCTTTACTAAGGTACTGCTCTGTTAATACTAAGTCTTGTGAGGAAATAAAATACTTTTTTTTCCTACAGAACTCATTGGAGATTGGTAGCAAGTATCACATCATGAAGCAAACTACATATTCATAAAAGTGTATATATTTTTACCATATTATAACTTGCAGTGTAATATTCCAATGTAGTTTTATTTCATATAGATTTCTGTTTTGGATCCTGATCATTCCTCATCTAAAAGTTTAAACTGTGCAAAATCCCATCAAAACCAGGTACACTTACAAGTGTATTATCTTATTTTTCTATATTTTCTTTTTTTTTTATTTCCATTGCGAGAGATAAATGAAAAAGAGAGGAAGTGGGAGGAAAATGTCAGAGAAAAAGTACTTCTAGTAGTCCAATGCCATAGAAATCAGTCCAAGCAGTCACATTCACACCCAGAACTGTAAATATGCAAAAGACTGGCATTCAGAAAGGTCTTGATATAGACTTTTAGTCCATAAATATAAAGCTGCCTATATCTGGATTCAGATAGATTTTAGACCATAAAGACCCCAAACAAACAACATCTTTGCGGTCCTGATGGCACACGTGGAAGTTAAGGTAGGCATTGGAGATTCCCAGGCTGCCAATGCACTGGGCAGGA
>JANHGB010010468.1:0-28252 GCA_026283785.1 Coracopsis vasa
TGTACTGCCTTCAAGTATGGTGCCTGCCTACTCCTGCCATTAAGGAGGGTTGATTTAATCAGTAATGTGGTCTAGCTTCTGTGACATCCTTTGGACTAAAGAAGGGAGTCCAATACAGTCCTTTTTTCCCCTTCTAGAAGGAGCTATTTTAGAAATATTTGTAGAACTTCTTTGGTCATTATTACCACCCTTGAATTTGGGTCAAGTTTCTAAGTTATTTTATTTAGAAAATGAATATTTTAAAGCTATTAAGGGAATACTTTCAGTGTGTAGTTATATTACTGTCAACAAAAGATGTGATTAAATAAATTGAATGTTGAAGACTTTCGGCTTACGGTTAACACCAGGTAATTAAAAGTAAGCGCTGCTGTGGGAGTGCATTATATATCAGCTGTACTCTTTACCTCATTAGCTGGGTTTTTGTATGTTTATGGAGCTAACTTGCAATTAAAAATGCCTTTAATGTAGGCTTAACAAGGCCTTTTAGGTATTTGGAATAAAGTACTACAATTTAATTGAAATTGGTATAGTGTAAATAGATGTCTTAGTAACATGTGAGATAAATCTCCATGCCTAACTTGTCGCTTTGCATCTTTTCCTCTTGTGTAATCTTTAATGCTTACTATAAGGCCTGGCATTTAACCTGTATGAAAGATGGAGATTTGCTCTTTAAAGAATGTTTTGATTTGTTATATAAGTAAAACTTGATTTACAAGATTTACTCAAATTCATGCATTAACCACACTTTTAAGGTGTGTTAATGTTTGTGCATGCTGTTATGTGTTAGGATATTTTTAGCAATAGTATATCTATCTTCAGTTAGTCTTCTGTTCTGCATTAGATACTGTCAAAGCAACCTTCAGTGTTGATAATTTATCTTGGTGTTTTCGTTTTGAATGCTGTGGTATCTTTTGTAAATAGTTGCCTGAAGTTTAAAACCAAATCTTAGGGAAACTAAGGTAAAAAGTAAAACCTACTTACAGGTCACTTCTGCTGATCTGTGTGCTCATTTGTCAGGGGGTTTCTGGATGAGATATTAAAAGTGTACCATTAAAACTAAACAAGGGTGATGTGTCATTTAGGTTGGGGTATAGTGTCAAAGATGGTGGAAAAAGAAAACACGAGGAGCAGTGCTTTTGCAGGACATATAAGTGGATGCGCTACATGTATAAATAAGGATCATGATGTGTGAACCTTCATACAGTATTATTTACTAACCTTTGTTTGTCTTCACCTAGGAGTGTTGTAGTACCACCAAAGAAATCGACCACTTCCTCATCTACAGCTGCTATGGGTATTCCTACAAATGCTGTCAGTGTGGTTTCTTCTTTAGATTCAGCCCAAGCCCCGGATTTGTCAGGAGAATCTCCTGGTGAGTAAGGAGAAATTAAACAACTTAAATCCCAACCCTTCCTCTCTTGCTTCTCCCTCCGTCACCATCACTCTGAATACAAATTAACAAGTTCTTATTATGTGGGTTTTGTTATGCGTCATGTGAAGGTGAGGTTTTTTTAATATTTATCCATATCTCAAAACACTGTAGGGCAAGAACAGTTGTTTTTCAGACATTAAGTCATTAGCTGCCTTCTGTTGTAATACTGATCAGTGTGTGTATATATATGACCAGTCTGTGTAAGTCTCACTTATACTAAGAATGTTGATACTTACTGCTGATTGTGTTTATTTAGGGGAAAATGTGACAATAATCTGGGAAAAGGGTTTTTTACACTTCTTTTTTTATTTAACTACTAGAGTTTCCTGATTTATCAAATCAGACGAAAGAGCTTTTGAGACCTTTGTATCCTGCATATACTTTGTATCTTTGTCCCAGCAGCTTGCAGGGCTGCATTTGGTAACTGTGCCTTTAACAAAGACCAGTATCAGATACTTCCCCAAAAAACAGATATGACTCTAGGTTAAACTGGACCTATAGATATTGTATGGGTTCATGAGTGTAAGAGTTCATGTTTTTATATTTTCTGAGAGCTTATCCCCGGATAATTTTATTACTCCTAGTTTTGATGCTACAGCTACACAAATGTAAAAAATAAACTGTTTCTAAATAAAAAAAAAACAAAACCAAACCACAAACCTCAACAAACTGTAGTGTTGTGTTTAAAAAAAAAAAAAGTTGAACTTTTTTTGGGTTCTCCTTTTGCCCTCATCTAGAAGAAGAAATGTAAATGAGCAACATTTGTCAATTTCAAGATTTCTCACGGTTTGTAAAGCAGGTATATTATATTAACTTACATTTCATATAAATGTGGTATATTTGAAAGACTGCTTCTTATTACAGATTTTTTGTTATGTAAAATAAAAACTTATTTATAAGTTTTAGGGTGTTTTCCAAGGATATATATGTTAGTGCTAAGTAGGACTGAAAATGATATACAAGTGTTTCCGATAGCTTTAGCCTTAGGTCAGTTTCAGTGTTGATGCTGAACTAATTGCTTTGGACAGTTTTTTCAGTGGGGACAAAATTGAGTAGGTTGTTTATAAGCAAGTGGTTCTTTGAACCCTTAGTCTCTCTGGTTGCTCTCTATGAGATGTTTAACCTTATATGCTGTGTCAAAGGCATGCTTTTGTACTTAGCCATGTTTAAGTCACAAGGCTGTGTAGAATCTTGTAATTGTGCCCATGAAGTTTAAAATAAGACTTAAAACTTACATGCATCTTAATCAAGGAAATCTCAATCTGTGCCTGATTACTGGTGTTTCTTTTTGATGCTTGAGTGTCTTGCTTCCTGTTTTTATGAATTTACATCCAAATTGCAAAGACTGAGGGGAAAAAAATGTAATCTGTTGTCATGTCCTCTAGTACTTGTGTGTCTGGAAGATATTTGTTGCCATCTTCAACTGCCCATTGCATTTCTTGGGAAAATCATAAAGTTTTTATTCCTGCCAAGGCAAAGGAAAAGCTACTCTTTGCAAAAGGGAGGAACCATTTAGTCACTGAAAATGCACTATACTAGCCTAGGAGTAATGTTGGGATTAGGAAAATTAGCTGTCTTTTAAAATTTCACAGTTCTTTGGGGAAGGCTGGCTCTGAGCAGCTAATCTTTTTTAAAATTAAGAAAACCTAACTACATTGAAATTGCTTAAAATAATTGCTAATTTGTTAACCTCTTACTGGTTTACCCAGGTTAGATTTGGCTTAAATAGTACATTTCTGAAGTCAGTATTCACTTGCTTTTAATAGGAACAGAAGAGATGAACACTGATTTTCAGATTTAGTCAATCCTCTAAGAACATATAGATGAAAAAATAAGTGCTCCTGTGCCTGTAGAATGTATAAGAAATCCAGACAATAAACAATACTGATATAGTTTGGAACCGTGTGACTTCCAGCATGTCTGGGATTTTTGGCAAAAATTGGACATGTAATCTGAACTGATATGCATAAAAAGAAACTAATCAGGATTAAAAATAGTAGACATGTTTAGACTGGCAATCTAATTAATTAAAAAGAAAAAGTAAAGGAATAAATGAAATCATGCCTTAAACAGATTAAAACCTGAGACTCTTTTTTTCCCAGTAAAATAATGGCATGGAAACAAAATCTTTGCAGTGTTGGAATAGTTTACCCTTAAGTTGCTCATGTAAATTGCACACATTTAAGTTTGAAATAGATCCGTATGAGTCCTTTTTTATTTGAAGATACAAGTAGCAATAAGTGAGCTTCTGATAAAAAACAAAATACAATATATATAATTTTTCCTCCCAAGTTCAAATCACATGGTCTTTCACTAATTTTTGTTTCCATACAGCAGAAAATCAATATTGTTCTTTTTTTTTTTCATCTAACATTAGTTGTAAGTCTGATTACGTTTGTAATTAGGAAAAAAAAATTAAATCCTTTTCTCAAAAGTGCAGAGACTAGGGGTTTATGTAGTGAGTATGAATTTTGGGTTTTTTTGCATTCCATATGAAGGCCAGTTATTAAGCATTGTGTAAACATTATTGAATTATATTTAAAAACACATTTCAGCTGTTCTTTTTCTAAAGTCAAAGGATTTTCTAAAATTAGTTTTGTATGCATTTGATGTTTTTGAAAAACTCATCAAGCAAACAGAACCTTATATATATTTTATATATATAATATACAAGAACATACAACGCTCTACTGTGGAGACTTGAGTCAGGTCACTCCAAAACAGAAGTGAATGGGAAATACAGACATTGAAATGGGATTAAACAGCAATAGTTTTAGTAATAGTGTTTTAGTTGTAATATGTATATAAGCATAATTTGGGAGTAAGTTTTATGTAGTATGTGAGCATCCTCCACCCATAGATGTGATGTCAGAATTGCTTGGTCAAGGCAGGATCTGTGTTGAACTATTTGTCAGTCTGTGTGATTCCAGATGCCTCCGTTGCCATTTGTGTTTGCCCAGATTTCATCAACCTCCTTACCAATATTTTTTTCTGAAGTTTGCATCTTGTCTGTTGCTCAAAGTCTGCGAGTATCTCAGATATTTGACCCTTAAGATTGTCCTAAGCTCATATCAAGTGGGTGTGACATGTCCTGGCCTACCAAATAGAAAGTGTTGACAAGTTGGAAAGATAACCATCTGAGCTCACTCTGTTCCTCTGATACTTCGAAAGAGGGTGAAAACGTATTTTGGCCTCAGACAGCCTGGCCTTTTCACAGGAGAAGTTTTTTCACCTTTCTTCATTGAAACTGCAGGGTATTTCACAGAACCAAAAGACTTCCCTGAAAACAAATGTGCCCCTTGTGGTCTAAACTTGCCTGTCAGTTTTTGTTCCTCACGGCTGATATTTGGGTTGTTGGTCTGCTGGAACTGGATCTTGGAGTCAATGGAGAAACTTAAACACCTTTGTGGCCCATGTTGAGCGGATCACTCTCTCTTACAGAGGGTGGTATCGAGCAAAAGAGCGTATTTATTAGTAATAATCTGAGGAGGAGGAATTCACTTGAGTTGTTTGTTCCTTGGATTGGCTCATAGGCTGAATGTGAGATTGGATGTGGAGATTTTACACATGCTGTGTCCAGGAAGGGCTATTTTGGAAAGACAGGACTAATATTTGGGTAGGCAGGACTTGGCAGAGTTGTCTGAGCTGTTATTAATATGCTGGTGGAACGCTTGTACTTTTGTCACTTAGTTTTCCTTTTAAATAATTAATTGATTACGGTTGTAATGTTCTGAAGTGGTGTGAACTTTTTTGAATTGTTTCTTTGATGCTCTGAGTTTCTCTGTTTATGTACTTCAAGGATTTCGCATGTGTTTTATTAGCGCTTCACGCTAAACAATGCAATTTTGAGGTTTCACTATTCAGTTTGAAAATGTTTGTTCAATACAATTTTTATAAAGAGGGAGTACGAGAAATTTCTGTAGGAAGCAGTAGTGAATTCCATCTTGTCTTTACTGTCACTTTGAGTGTAGAAAACACTGAGAAGTTCCACTCCATTTCTGGTGCCTGCTTCTTCCCCCTCTTACTTGAAGTTCCTTGAGCTTCACTTGTTTTGCCTCTGAGCCACACAGAGTTGCCAGCATGATTTTTGCTTCTCTTGAGCAGAGGCATAGCTATTCTCCAAAATGTGAACTCATAAGCAAGGCCATGTGAAAGGCTGAGATGGAAAAGAAGGTAGATGCTTGAAAGAAACTTCTGAATAAGCACTAACAGGAGATAAAAAATCTGCAACTCTTGAATTCTAGTCCTACGTGTAGGAAAACATAAATTTTCTTCCACAGTTGGCTTGTTTTGCAAAGAAGAATTGTATTTGTGGATTTTTATACATATGTGAAAGTAACCTTGATGTCTTGCAATAAAATAAATTGGTGGGAGACAAGCTAAAGTGAGAAAAATTAATGTGAGGTGAGTTACTATCAGTGCAGAAGGTAGTTCAAGAAATTCATTGGATTATAGTAATTATTTCAAAGAGAATTCCAAGTTTACAGTGACAGTAGTTGAAGCTAGTTAACAAAACAGAATGGCACTTTTTAAATCCTGAATTCCAGTGATATGCAATGGAAGTGGTTTAATACTGTTTTAGTATAAAAACTGTTTTAAAGCATCTTGCCTTTAGAGAAGGTTTCACCATTGTTTCATGAAATCTGTTTTGGTTTAACCTACAGATGTGTTTATGTAACAGATCCCTTATATTAGCTTGTAAAATCTTTCATTGTAGTCTTGCATTGTACACTTCCAGCCCTGGAAGTGTATTTTTGAATGAGCTCATTATTTTATTAGATGCTTCTTTCTTAAAAGGCATCAGTGTATTTATGTGTGGTAGGTCTGTTGTGCAAAATTGAGGTATGATTATTTAATTCAACTCAACTCTCTTTTTTTTATACCTTATCTTCATTCTCCCAAAGTATACCATGCACTGCTTGTGTATTGCCAAGCGTACTTTGTATATTCAAAAGCATAAGGATCTTGCACAAGTTGTTTCTTAACAATATTTTACTGCTAGAGACATTAGTTGTTTAGACCCTTGGGGACCTTGAATAAACAATAAGGTTTCACTGTAAGGGTGCTAGACAGATGATCTATTTGCATTTTCTTTTATGTTCTTGCAAATGTCTGTAAAACTGTCAGTTTGAAGGAGCCACTTTATCAGTGAAAGGATAAGGGAGAGATAAGTCGGTTTAGTTCCACATGTTTGAAGTAGCTACTGCACTTACCCACATGTGTGTCATGGATGAAAATATGCTACTGAAGTGTTTTCTTTTTTTTTTTAAACTAAACCCAGAAAACATAATAGGAAGAAAAAAAGCCACTTCTGAGTTTAAGTGAAAAAAAAATAAATAAGTACTTCCACAAAACAAAATTTGAATGCAGAAATCATTATGCCTAATCTTTTCTAAAAAAACCCCAACCCCCCCCAAAAAAAAAACAACCAGCCAACCCTGAAATTCTCAGCTGTGATAAATCTGAGATTCACCCTTTTTAGTGAAGTATATCTGAGCTTGGAATGTGGATTTAGGTGATGAGAAGCATGAAGAAATTCAGGCCATAAATATCCTTACATAATCTTCAAAAAGAACATCAGTTTATGTAGGTGCCTGCCTTATACTGTTGTCAAATTCAAATTATCAGTGCCTTTTCTCTTATGTCTATATTTAAAAGTAGATTTTAACTTAAAACTTCATAGTGTTTTACATTTATGCACAATTTGATTTGATTTCTGGAGGAAAAATATTCATGTCCTATCTGTGTTTTCAGTGATTCGTTTACCTCCCACTGTAACTATTTTTACCTGTGCCATTGTGTGCAGAAAGAGAAAACCAAACAAAACCCCAACCCATCCCACAAAGTAAAACAAACAGCAAAACCCCCAAGTTACACCAAAACAAAACCAAAGACTGTAGCTGTTAAGTATTCCACAAACAAGAAGTCTTTGGGACTGCTGAATCATGGGTCTTGTTGCTTTTTGTGGGCTTTTTGTTTTTCTTTACAGGAGGCTCTGTTCTCATTTTCAGCACGTTGTTTGACTGCTCTTCCTTTGGGAATATCCCAAATACTTTTTGGTGGTTTGACTATGTAAAACGAGATCTTAAAGAGATGGTAATATAACCATGAAAATATTTTAAATACTTACAGAATCTAGCCATCCCCATTGAAATTTTCAGAAATATATCTTTGATTTGCCTTTATTAGATAGGTTATTTAGGGAACTTTGTCCAGAAGATTCAGATTCCACTTTGCTTTCAGCTAACGTTTTGTCCCCTCTTTCTTGTCCTTCATTTTGTCTGGCCCACTCCAAATTTCTTTCTGACCTCATCATCCTGTACAAAAGTCAAAACACGAGCTTCATGTTGGATTTATGAAAAGCATAAGCAAATCCCATTCACAAATATTTTTCCTACCTGTGAAGAAAGAAAAAGAAATTAGCAAAGCTTTCCAGCATTTTGATGCATTGATTTATTAGTTTCTGTGCTGCCTTTGAGGCAAGATTAGTGAAAAGCATCTTCCCCAGATAGAGGAAAAAAAAAACAAACCCTGAACAACAAAACAAGATCACAAACCCTCAACACTTCTGGGGGGAAGCTCTGTGTGCCAGTGCTTTGGAGCAGAAGTTTGAAATTTGACAGGAGAAATAAAATTAGTATCTTAGGGATTTGTCTTTGCCATCTTTTTGCAAATCTATTCAACTTCAGTCTAGTAGAACACTTTGAAAAGTTGCAGTTGACACATTTTGGTAGACACTTTCAAGATCTTAGCAGCTTATTTCCAGACAGGTGGCATTTAACTGAGCTCACTTCAGTGTAGGTGGGATGTTCAGGAGTTTTTCTATAGCTATAGTTCTGAGAAGGGTCACATCTTTGCTAAGGTAGATGTGAGAACTGAAGTCTTTTCTTTCATGCTCTTTCTCATTTTTTTTTTCTTTTTTTCCGTTTCCTCCTTTCCAGCAGCAAAACAATCTGAAACTGGCGAGGTGAGAGGAAAGAGAATAGGACAGGGTCTAAGGTTGGAAAGAGATAGGATTGCAGATGGACTAGAAGTAGTCATGCTCCTGGGAAATGCACAGAAATCTGTCTGCTGAGATTCATTCCTCTCTACGGTTTGGAATGCAATACAAGATTTGTGAGTCACCATTCTTATCCTGGCAGCAAATATCTGTGAAATCTCTGGCTGTCTTGCTTACCCCCGCTTCATCATTGCTAATACCAATCCATACTGGAGTATGGAAGTTGTATTTCTCTTTACATACTGAACAGCAGAATTCAGTATTTAGAGATTCCTACTCTGCTGATGAGAGCCGTGTAATGTCAATTTGACATAACACAATTCCTTTTTTTTTTTTTTTTTTTTTTGTAAGTGTAGGATACATAAATGACCCAGTCTTCCCTATCGACCTTTGAATAATTGATGTGGCAAAGTTAATAACTCATAAATGAGGTTATACCACTGCCATCATGCTAATGATGCTGGCAGTGCAATGGAGAATTTTATCATAGCTGTCTTTGTCAGAGGCCCAGTGTTGCAAAAATTTAAGCCAGGCTGTTGAAAATACCCACTCATTTTTGTATTCTGCTTCATTTTGACGCAAAATTTTAGAGAAAAAATTAAGGGTTTTCTGTGCAAGTTATTTGAAATTGGATGAACCCTTCCAGTAACCAAAAGAGATGTTTTAAAATGTTGCCACTTAGCTATATATTAGTTGTATTGGTATATATTAGTACCTTACAGAAGTATTATTTGTATTCAGTGCTTAAGGTTGTAAGTGTTCTTAAATTTGTTCAGAGGGACTCATGGCTTATAAGGTCTGAAAGGATCACTGCAGTCTAATCTGACTTGCTTCACAAAGCAAACCGCAATGCTTCCTTGATTTACTTTCTGTTTGAGCTAGAACAAAATGTAGAAAGCTTGCCATAGCATACCTGGTAAATACGAATGTAAGTATATAGGAGTTCCAGCAAAAACAGTCTGAGATACAAACAGGTGAAAAGGTTTACCCTAGTCTTCATACACACTTGAAAACTATGAGTTCTCAGAGATTGAGCTCTAGGCTTTAGTTTCTGAACAAGTCGTCTAACCTCTGGCATGTTTTCTTATATAATGAGCTTATTTATCACTTTTTCTTATAGGAAAGGGATCATCTAATTCAAAATTGCCATCTGTCCCTACAGTTTCTTCAGTGCCTGAGGATTCTGCTTCAAATATGAGGTAACCTCTTCAGTTGAACACCTGAACAGCTGTGCTGTGGCTCACATTTTTGCCATTACATCTTCTGTTTCTGCATCTCTTACGAATGTCATTTTGCTGATGTTCGGTACCTAATGAAGGATTATTGGTTCCTTCATATGCATGTGTATCACTTAAACATTCCCACAAACTATACTCCTTTGTACAAAATTTCAGCAACTTCATTTTTTTGTTAATCACCTGTATCTCTTTACTAGTATTACAGACAGGCTTGAACATGCTTTGGAAAAAGCCGCCCCACTTCTGAGAGAGATTTTTGTGGATTTTGCTCCATTTCTTTCTCGGACTCTTTTGGGCAGCCATGGGCAGGAGTTGCTGATAGAAGGTACAAGTAAGTTTCCATTTTAAAGAAGTTTTTTTGATGTGTGCTTTGGTTTATTTATTTTTTTTTAATGCCTCAGAAACTTTTTTTCCGCCTTCTGACATGGTGCTTTCTGCTGGATTTCACTGCCTCCCCTTCCTTCTGTCTTTAATCGTTGTTGCCTCCTCATTTTTGCCATCTCTGCCACCTGTTTCCTTCCATCTCGTCTCATAGTTTTCCTATATCTCATTATGTGGGACCAACTGTTGTATCTTCCTTAGTTCTCCAGCTCTTCCAGGGCATTGTTCCATAGAAGCTGGTGGATGAAATGCATTTTGAAAACATGGTGTCAGGATCAACACTTCAATACAAAGCATAGAGTATAGTTTAGAAAGTTAAGTACAAAGTCCTTGCATTTTTACCGTGCCACTGCAACAGAAGGCTTCTTGGAAACTATTGCAGCAGAGCATGTTGTGTTGTATCTCTTTCTTGTATTTGAATTTGCTTCTTTCTTTCTGGTTTCTAATTGGAAGGCAGTCATACAGGAAAGATAGTATTGAGAAGAATTCTCTGGTATTTCCGAGAAGGTGAAAATTCAGGTGCACAACAAAGATCAATGCTCTTTCTGGTGTTGGCTTAGAATGATTGAGCTTGAGATGATTGAGTTTTCTTTCTACAGGTGGGTTTCTCTCTGTTTAAAATCAAGGCTCAGTTCTGCTGCGCAGGCATTAATGTCCTCAGTTTAAAAAAACTTGTTTATTGGAACACTGTGAATTTAGTAGTGAACACCAGCTTTCAATTTTCTCACAATTTGCTTTTGTAAGTTGCTTGTTCCACTGATTTTTAGAGTGAAAATTGTGAGTTTTGCCCAGTTAAAGCAGTGAATTAAATTAGGGCCTGAGCTTGTTGCAGCTTCCAGTAATGAGCACTACCGTGTTAGCAGCTTATGGTTACTTGAGCTGATCACTTGCACATCAAGCTGTATTTGCACTAATAGATCTAGTTGCTTCCTGGGCAATTAAAGCTCTCCTTTAAAAAACATTTTTGAAACTGCTTATTTTATGGCTTAGGACAGAAATCCTGTATGTAGTGCTAAATACAGTTAATGTTATCAGAAACACAAGTAGATATCAAACACTGGTAAGCATTTTACTGAAGACTGCTGATAACAAAATTGAGACTTCATTAAACTTCACTGAAATGAAAGGTTTTTAGTTTAGGAATTTAGCTTGTGTTACTGTTGGAGTAGGAAGAGTTGGCAGGAAGAATTATGTGAATTGTCTTCTGTAAGACTGAAAAAGATGGGATTCTACTTTTGATTATACATATGGGTATTGCTTTAGCTGACAAACATTTTAATGGAAGCTGGTTTATGAACAGATTTATTTCATTAATTTAAAAATAACAGGAAAGTGATTTTTCTCAAAGCTTTATTTGATAGGGAAGAGAAAAATAAACACATGAAACCAATTTTGGGGCCTAAAACCCAGACAAACCTAAAACAAAATGCAAATTCAAATAATAGTAGTAGTCAAATTAGTTTATAAACAATCGAGAATATATAATAGGTTACTGCTTGCACTTCTGTGAAGGTTTAGTGTGGGGTTAAGGGTCAAAGTACTAATAAGAGTGTTTGGGATGTCTGCTGCCATGAAACAAAATGGAAACTTGATTGATAGCTGGGGGCTGAAAGGAGAACGCGCAATGGAGAAAGCAAAGGTCATAAAGCCATTTCCCTTCTCTGCATATATAATGACCCAATCCTTCAAGAAATAGAAAAATGTAAATACAGTGGATTAATGTAACATATGTTAACCACACTTCTGATCATTTTGACATACAAACATTTATGAAACTGAATAATGGAGGTAATGTATTACTATTAGCTGCATCTTTAGTTGCAAGGCATGGAATTTATGATCTTCCTTTTACATGCGTACTTTTATTTTGTGCTGATAAAGTACAAAACCTGGAAGTGATATGAGAATTACAGCTTTCTTCTGTTTGTCAAAATGCTTCTACTCCTACTCTATTGCACTTCAAAACAGTTCTGTTTATGGCTGGTGCCATGTAAGCATGCATTTATGTGTACCATTTTTTCCTTTTGTAGGTCTCGTGTGCATGAAATCTAGCAGTTCAGTTGTGGAGCTGGTGATGCTTCTTTGCTCTCAGGTGAGGTTTAATTAACAATGTTGTCTGAAAGTGCAGCCTTTGAGCATGCTGGGAATTACAGTTAAAATTTTACTTTAAATTTGACTTGAAATTTAAGGTTATGTGTAATAGGTAGAAAGAGTATATGCAAGGCCTTTTGATTAAAAAAAACCCTAACTTCTTAGTAATTGTTTAGTCAATCGGAGAGAGAAGATATTAAGGGTTTTACCCTTAGGAAGGTGTTACCTTACTATTAAGATCTACATAGCCCTGATGGTGATGTTCCTAAGTAATTCTATGCTGCTATTTATGTAAAATAAAGTAGGACCAATGAAATATTAAGGTTAAAGAAGCAGATTGATTTCTGCATGTTGGCATACTGAATCCTCTGGGATGAGTAGGATTTTTTCTTTTGTGTATGAGTGATAAGTACTTTTGAAACCCTGTCATTCTTAATGGACATGACAAGTACTAAGAATTTGAGAAAAAAATAAGAAAGCAACCCTGGTTGTCAGCAGTTTGGGGCGTTCTGCATTCCTAAAGGCAGAGTGATTTTAGATATTTAGGAACCTGAGAATTCCCTGTTCCTGTGGTTAGAAAAGCGCCAGAGCCTAAGGAAGATTCTTAAAATCTTGGTATATTAATTGGATTTGCTTTTTGGGTTTCTTGCTTTCTTTTTTTGTAATTAAATGAAAGACTATTTTTATTGAGCCTTTCTTTTGGTGCCTTAAAAATGATACGTTTCTGGTAGTAAATTCCCCTACTTAAAACTTTAAAATAGCCTTTTTTAATGGGAATGGTATTGGTCTAGAGGTCAAGGGTTCTGACCCATTTCAAAACCTTTGACCTTCATTTACAACCCTTATGGTTTGCTTGCCTGACGAATAAGGATAATGCAAAATTAATGTTTCTTCACATCGATTTATTCATTTTAGTGCCTATATTGCCAAATTTATTTAGAGTGTGCTGATAGACATTTCATGAATACAAATGAAAGAATCATAGAAGGTGTGAAAAATCAATGGTCTGCATTGTCAATAAAGTGTAATAAGAACAATTACTTCTGGAGATTACACCTAATAGATTTTACAATGAACTAGTGAAGAGTAGTTATGTTTTCTAGTGAGCTTGTTATTAATGAATGGTTCTAGAACTTTGTTCATCTAGTTTTCAGTCTTCCTCGGAAAATATAATATGTTTTTACCCTGAAAGGAATTTAATATTCCTTATGGAACTTTTGGAATTTAGAGATGGTTATTTTACATATGGCAATACTGGAAGTGGACATTGTTCGTGATTTCTAGAATACGTATTTGCTACTGACTTAAATTAGAAAATAATCCTCTCTAACAAGAAATCCCTGTACAAATTTTACTGTTCATTTGTTAATGTGTTACAGTAAAAATAATCTGAGTATTAAATATGTGCCTGACAGCTTGGTATTACCATTTAAAAATTAGTTTTGATTATCCATGTTGCTTGTATCAATAATTAGTGATTGACCTTCCCTTCTTTTTTGACAGGGTAATCTAATCTTTTTTTTTAAAATCATGTTGTGCTCTGTACTGTACGTCACTTGTTTGGTTTTGGGAAGTGGAAAGGATAAGGAATAAATGACGTGCTCTAATGCATCTATTTGTCATATGTGTCACAATGCCACTTAATGCTAATCTAATAAAATTGAGGCTATCGTGATTGCTTAGCAGTGCTCGTTGGAGAGGCTAAGGTTGTTCTTTGTAAAACAGTAGAAACAAACCAATAAAGTCACAAAGACCTCAAAGTCTTTTTAAAGTTACATAGCAGCTGTAATTTTTTGGCAGAATATGAAAAATGATGTGAGAAATGAATCAAAAATTAGCTCCAGATGTATACAGATTGTTCTGGGGTGATAATTACATTTTTCACTTTGAATTTTCCTAATTCAAAGAGGTCAGCATGGCAATCACAGAAGTGATTTATTTTGTTAAGAAGTGAACTGTCTTTTTGCTACATGAAAGCTAGAGAGATATGAAATTGAATTTCTAGCCGACATTTTACAGATACTGGGAGGAGATGGGGTTGAGCTTGATTGATTTTTCTTTTTTTTTTTTTTTTTTTCTCCTTTTTTCTTCCCCCCCCCCCAAGACAGGGTGGGAAATGAAGTGATAGCCTTTTGCTAAAATTTTAATTAATTTTTAAGAGGAGATGGAGAGGATGAAGTGCCAAAGATCAAAAGATCAGGTCAAAAACTAGTTTTTAATCACATAAATAATGTGGCATAGTCACAAAGTAAGTATCTGCAAATTTGATTTAAAACTTCGCAAATTTGTCAGGCACCATTTTATGAAATTGAAAGATTGCTCTGATTAATATCTGTGGTGGTTTTTATGATAACCTCTTTCTTAGAATTTGTTTTAAACATTCTATATGTGATGTAAGCACTTGGATTGTTTTTCTGAAACATCTGAAATTTTTCTGATGTTTATTTAGATTTGTGGCTGGAATATGTTCTTTCTTTACCAGAAATACACTATGGAATAGTAATGTCTCACAACTACTTTTTCATAAAATGGTGTGAGTAAAGCTCTTTCCAAAGTAAAGTGATTTTAAAAAACTGCAAAAGACAACATTCCGTGCAACTGTTTGTGACTCACGGTTAATTTTTTCTCTCCTTTAAAATGTATGTATTTGGGCATATGGAAAAAGATCATTGCTTTTGTGTTTTAGTTTTGTGTTTACATGTTTATATATTGCCTAATGTTTAAACGAAGATAAAAGGAGAAACAGGTGGTTTGAGATACAGACAAAAGGCTTTTTCTAAGACAAAAACAGTTGTGTTTTTTGATAGACACGCTACATTTTGAGACGTGTCTCTGTGTGTATACTTACATTTATATAAATCTATCAAAACATAAAGAAATCTTTCATTTAATATTACTGCAAAGTGTTCCTGCTTATTTGACGTTAATATCGTTTTTGAAAGAATCGACGTTGCATTCAAGGCCACTTTATAAAAGCGTTGTGTTGCTCATCCTAATTCAGTCTGACACACATTCCAATAACACTACCTCCCTTCTAGGGTTTAAAACTAAATTTATGGCTGAGCATTGTGAAGTGCATCATTTAAAAATGGTTTCAACCCAAAACATCTAATAAATAAATAATGTGTATGGCTACTCAGTAGCAGACTTTCCAGACTAGAAATCATTCCATCGGATACTCAACAGTCCACTATCGGAGAGGGCTGTCAGATAAATCTTATAGTAGCTGCATTCATGTCCTGTAAATCACATGTTATTGTCTGAGCCTTCTGCCAGGTCATCTATTCTTTTCCCATTTATCAGAAATGCATACAGTACAGTGAACCTAGAAGCACCATCTAGTCTGGCCTGGCATCCTGTTGGGGTAATTAAACCAGCCAAAAGAGAGAAGTCCTGTGTCTATATACCCCTTTTAAATGAGTGACGTCAGGGTGTTAGAGGTGTTCATATACTATTGTGAGACAAGGCTTCTGTATGGAGAAACAGATATCACCCTTGAATAAAGCATTTTCATCTAAAAGGGCTCTCGCTCTATCCCTAAAATGCAGAGGGGCATGTATGAATTGAGTGCATGTTTATCCATAAAGCAAATATGCTACTGTGCTTCCTTTCATTTGTCAAGTGTTTCCTTGAAATGCATGACTAAGTGGGAAATACTGTCATCTTCCCTACTCTGTCGTGAAGGTATAAAAACATTTATCCCTTGCTCACATACATGAAGCATTTGGCCTATTACCATAGTGCCAAGGTGAAAAGATACAAAAATAGGTGAAATAGGTTCCATAATTTTCCTTGATGCCTTTGAATTTACAGAGTTTGCAGCACTTAAAAAATGTTTCTTTCTGTAGTAAATCAACTGAATTGTCAGTGGAATATGTGTAAGAGAACTAATTAGGTGGTTCTTGTCAGATCCATCTTTGACTTAAGAGCTTTTTTTCTACTGAACCTACATTTTCTAGACCATAAAATAAACTTGCGCTAACTGACTTCAGTACTATTCAGTTCTGGTATAATTTTCTACAACTGGTGGAATGCCACCCAATTTTTTTCAGGAGTTTGCAGTTGAAAATTCATGAATACTGCAACAACTTTTCTGACCCCATCACCACCACTACCTGCATATACACCCTGCTTGCTAGTTCAAGGTATAAAAGCTTCTTGGTTCCTCCTCCTTCTTCTGTCCCCTGTTGTTTCAGTGGGATTTAGGGCACATTCTTGGTAGCTGATGGCATACATCAAACCAAGACCAGTGTTTCAATACGTTTAATCTCTAGGTATTTTATCTTCTAGAAATATTAACGTGATATATTGCAATATAACTACGTAGCTGTAGTTGTTAGATTTATATAGGACCTTGATAAATAATATCTTTTGTGCAGAGATGGAAGAGGGAAACATAAACTCTGATACTCCAGATTTTTTTTTTTTTTACATGATAACGTCTGTTCATATGGCCCAATGAAATATGATTACAGTTGAATATGTCATGTGTTGTGCTGGTAGTTTTTGGAGTTATTTTTTGGAGAGAAAAGCATGATCCAAGGCAGTGCATTTGCATCCTAAAAATACGGCAGAGGCTGATTAGTAGCAGTAAAGCCAAAAAAATTACACTCTGAAAGTCGATCTTACTCCCTGTGTCGGCAAACATTTTTTTTCTTGTCTAAATCAACTCACCAAACCAATTATCACTGGTTAAATGGCAAAATGTTGGCAAAAGGTCTTTCTTTAGCATGATCTTTCTTTTATGTGCTACTAAATCCCTTTGCTAACAGGTTCTGTTGCTCATAAAGAAGTCAATATTCATCTTTTGCGTGGGCTGTATCTTAGTTGCATCATGCCTCTTACTCTGATGAGGATTCTTAATTATGTAAACAATATCAACATGGGCCATACAGTCATGCACCATGTACAAACAATATGATAGGGTAATTCCCTTCAGGAAGAGCAATAGGATGGTTGTTACAATTTTGATTTTTCAGCAGGTTTTGTTGCACACACTCACCGCCCCCCCTCCTCCTGAGTACTTGAATGTAAAATGCAGTGAGATGGTCAGGCTTTTCTGGGTATCCTGTGCTCAGGAAAAAGCTTTTTAACAACGATCTAAACTCATTATCTCAGGAATGGATTTCTGCAGTGTGTTCTAAGATGTGGTCAGCCTTTGAATTACTTGGAGATTTTAGTTGACATAGAAGATGGCTGGTTTTCAGTGCTTGTTACTCGCAGAGAGAGCACATTACACTGATGCTCTGTGATCTGCACTGGTTCCTAATTTACTTTTAAGTGCAATTTGATGTGATGGATAACTATAGTGATCACTATGAAGTTTTAATCGAATTGGATATAGGTTATCTAAAGAGCTATGTCACTATGATATCATAGCAGCTAACTCAACAGAAGCACCTTAACAGTATCCTGGTTTAAATATGAGGAGAAACAATGCTGTTTGCATACTTCTTATGTGCCCCAAGTGTTAGATGATGATTTTGATTAAGATAATATTTTTTCACCTAATCCGTTTGTGTTCTAAGAGCTGAAAATAATTTGAAATGGGATCTAATACCATTTTAGATCTGTGATCTAAATAATGTATATGTTTCGGTGCAGAGGGCAGATTTTGTAGGGATTTTGTAAGGTGCCATATGAATTTCTATCAATTTTAATGCATGTTCTAATTTTCTTTTAAAAGTAATTTTTCAGGAGTTGGAAGTTTTTCTTTTTATACAGTGTGAACTTATGGTAATAGGATCTTTATTTTAACCAAAAATGAATGTGGCTGTATTTGAGTTTCAAAAAAACCCAAACCATAAATATTTTAATAATAGATGGCTCTTGTGATAAAATTATTAGAAACATAACTATATTAGGCAAATGAAAATGATTTAGATCTCAACAGATAACTTCCCAAAGTCTAAATTGTTATGTTTGGGGGAAGATGTTGCACAGATTATGCCCGTAAGTGTTTGCCTTGTATTACTAGCTTTCTGTGCAATGTTACGAAGTATCAGTGTTTCCAGTTTAGTATGAAGACATTGTGTTGAGATGCACAGAAAAATACTTGGCCTGCAGGTATGCCAGAGACTTCTTAGTGTACTTTTTTTCCCCCCCTTGTACTCTTTTGAAGAACTTGGAAGTTTGGAAGAATATCTGCCCCCCAGTTTGTTGTAGAGACGAGGTGACTGTTGAAGGAACTGAGAGTATTCAAGATCATTTGACTCTGTTACGGATTATTTAGAATCTGAAGCTAGGCGTATTAATAAACCCATGTAAATCTTTAACATTTGAAGGCATGGGATTGCTAAGCATGTTATTAACTGTTATGCAGGCAGTAGTAGGAATACTTCTAGTACAATTTTGTAACAAATAATCGCATGGCTCTTGTAGCTGTTACACAAAATGGGAGGTTCTCGTCCAATTATTTAAGATGCTATTGGATGGAAAGTAGTTGAGGAATCTCTGTTGAGCTTTATTTACAGTGCTGCTTCAGGATATTTTCAGTGAACCAATTTTACATGACAGACTATTTCCTCTTCAAAAATTCCCGTTGTTCTTTTTCGCCTGTAATGTATATTTTCATCTACAATTACTTAGTTTTGGAGGATGGAGACTGTGGTCAAAGTGAGAGACAGGGGAAGGCAGATCGCACAGTAGCCAGGAACAATGCTATCAAAGTGCTCTCCTGGGGTAGAAGAGACTTAAGTTTCAAGTAATGTTTCAGGTAATACTTGTTGTTATCACCAAGTAGAATAATCTGTTGAAGGAAAAATTTCAACATATCTTCCCAAAGTAATTAGTTGTCCTGAAGCTTAAGGAAATTTATCAGGCATGTGGAAAAAAATTAAGCTTTCTCAATCTATAAAAGCGACATTGTGATTCATCTGTGTTGTCCTCAATTGCAGTTTCCTTCTTTGGTGGTGATATATGAAAACTCAGTTCTTTTCTGTAAGGTCTTGGGGATAAAGTTTAGGGCTTCTTCATTCTTCTGCATTGCAAGGCACTTGATATCAACACAGTATGCTATTTGGCTGGTGGTCAGTGATATTAACTCTGGAGAAACTGAATGAAAGCCCTTGGAAGGTGTGGGACGGCACTGGCTGTGGAATCCAGACTCCTGAAGTGCAGTCCTGTGGTGCTTGGATATTAAATACAATATTGTCAATAAGTTTCTTTCTAACAAAACAGAAGGTTAGAATATCAAATCTGTTGTCTGGATTGCTTGGATTCTCTGTTATACTTCATATATCTGGGGTTTTTTACACATACTGTGCCTTCTTTCTTTCCCAAGTGGGAGTTTTTCCTCCATCTCTGATCTCCCTTTGGGTGCTGAAAATGTGTATTGACAACTTCCATGTTGGGTATATGTCACTGAGCAGAGTACTTGGAATAATTACAAATGGATTACTTTGTGCTATGGGTATTTTGCTGCTTGCTTCATTGAACTATGTTGTACATTCTAAGTGTTTGAAACTGCAGATCAGTTTGGTAGATAACTGAAGTGCAATTCAGATAAGATTGAAATAAATGGAAACAGCTGGGAAAACCTTTCCTTTGAACTGGAGTATGTTGAAATTATATTTTTAATTAGCTGTGTGGTTTTTTTTTTCCCCTTGGACTTAAACAGTATATAGATTTTGTCTCTCCAGACCTAGATTATTGTAATATATTCTGTGTGAAACTTCAAGGTAACAAAATTTGTCTGTTGGAGTGTCATTCCTGCTTTGATTTCCTGTTACTTTCTCAATTGTTTGAAAGTTTAATTGTGTATAATTTCCTGCAATATTTAACCTGTTGAATTGCAAGGAATTGCTTTGAGAGCACTCTAACATGTTTAAATAGGAGTTTCTTTCAAACTATTACTCTTCGTAATAATTACTAAGGCTTATACTTCTCAAATTCTGCTTTAGTTTGCTACACTTACATGTGTGAACTCTTGTCTTTTCCGTATGGTGTAGTTGTTGGCTTCAGGAATAATGTGCCCTGTTTACAATTAGTATGGCCTACAGATAGGGAGTTTAAAACATTCGTGTCCATCAGTGGCTAAATTTAAAACAGTTAAATTGTGATAGAACACTTTCTTGTGTGAGTCTATGAAGTGGATGTATATTCATGGTGTGTTTAGTAGTAAAAATCAAGGAAGTTTATAACTTAAACTCTGCTTTTGCCTTATGTGTGGAAAGAGGTTGGAATGCATTGGGAATGATTTGCCAAGAGTGTGCGCATAAGAAGTGACCTTTTCTTGACTTAATGATGCAATAAGCACTTGATGTTTATATCCTGACAGGTAGTGGTCACAGTAGTAAAGATGTGTGAACTAGGACTTTGGCTTTATCTCCTTATATGTTTCCATAATTCTTACTCTAGGAGGATATTTTAAAGGTTTTCTCACTCCCCAGTTTGGAGATGAAATGTATGATGTGGGATTTTATGATGAGCACAAACTATGATGTGTTACATTTAGTTTGAGAAAGCAAGAAGAATATCTGATATGTTATACTTTTAATAAATGGGGTTGATTTTTCTGCGTGTTAGATGTAATCGTCAAAGCGATAGAAATAACTTGTTTTACCTAGGCATACTTTTGACCCACTGAAAAATGCCCACTGCAGTCTGCAGCCACTGTATTTTGAAGTGTTTAGTAAAAGCAAGCTATATCAGCTGCAGCTGCAAACTGAGAAAAGTAGCGTGAAAGAACCAGTGTTTTTTGGTTTATACCACACAGCTGTTTTCTGAAGAGTAATTGTGAACTTTGTGGTTTTGAACAAAAATAAATTAAAAAATTATATGTAAAGAAATTGGAGTGGGTGCTATATGTAGAGGTGTGTAGGGAAGTACAAGTGGATAGGTATGGTAAAACCATGATATTTTTCTGTGGACTGATACGAAGCATTGTTTCTTGGGATGCTATGCTTGGAGAAATCAACATGAGTGGTAGACTTTGGATAGAGGAATGGGTGAAAAATAGGGTTTAAAACCACAAAGCCATTCTTAGAAATAGTTTGCCACACTGGAGTGAAGAGAGATGACCTTTCTTGAGGTCATCTTGCTAAAATAGAATTGTTGCCTACAGTTAAGTTTTGGAGGGGAAATGAGGATTTTCCCTCCCTGATACATTTTTTTTAATACAATCTTTAGTGGGTGTTCTATAGGCTTTTTGGATATGGTAGGCTCTTATTAAGAAAAATTACCTTATGAAATGAAAATTACTTGAATTTGGTCAGGAATCTAGGACATATTGTTGGTGTGGGTTTTAATGGAACACATGTTCACTACAGCTAAAAATATTAGCCTTTAAAGGTGTGTTGCTGAGAATTTGTATGATTGATATCTAAATTCTTATGTTTAGGGATGAGAATGGATTGTCAAATGTAAATGTGAATCTTGGGGCTGTGATAGGGGAACAGGACAGCTTCATTTCCATTAATGTACAGTGCTGCAGATGTTCAAAACTAAGGGAACATAATTTAGCTACAGAAGCAAGACTTTTCTGAAGAAAAAAGGCATCCTGTTGCTTCACCAGCACACTAGGACTTAAAAAAACACCACCATTTAAGGTGAGTTTTGTGCAGTAAGAGCACACCCTGTGGCTTGGCAGTCTAGTCAGAAGGATGATACCATGCTGACTTTATAACTAGATCTTTGAACAATATTCTCATGGGTGGTAAATGCAAAACAAAGTAATATCAACTGGCACTTAATTCTGTGAGCTCCCTGCTGATGGGGCTCTGCACTGAAATGGAACTCTTCCTGACAGGAAGTCAGCCACGAAGTGTGGAGACCTCTGAAAATAAAGTGTGCTTTAATTTGACACCCTGCTGTTTTACAGCTAGTCTGTTTAATTTGAGACCATGGAAAGAGGTTTAGTGGAGGGGAGGGGTATGAGATTATGGAAAGTTCAGTGAGCAGCGGCGCTTGTCACTTGGCTTTATATTAATCACAAATATGTAAACATTTTTGTTCATGCTAATAAACCAAATAATGTGTCTCTACTTCCAAGCAAAACTGCATAAGAAACACATGGTTTGGGGAGCAGTACTGTTTACTCATTTGTGTCAGGAGAAGCTTTACGTGGTAGTGCTGTTCAATTTATTGTTTAACCTTTAGTCTTATTTATACTCATTTGTATCTTTTTCTGTATCTCTGCAACTGGTAAAGCATCTGTCTTATTGTTGATGATGAAGCACTAATCTTGCACTTGTTTAAGTGAAAAAAGTCGTAATTCATATTATGCAGCAGTCAATATGATGTTGAGGTACGTGTCTGTTAGGTGGTTATATCCTAGTTCTGAGTCAAATTTGACTCCGAAGAATCAGCTGAAATTTATGAAGACATTTATTTCTATTTCTACTTAAACCAGGAGTGGTTATGTTCCTCCTTTTCTGGAAAATTTGCTTGGTGAGTGTGTGTGTGTGGGGAAGATTTGCAGTGAAAGGAGCAGAAAACTATTGTTTATCATGTTTATTGTAGGAACGTATAGGGGCAGATGACAATAGAACCCTGTGTTGCCTGGTGTTGTGTAACAGTGGAATAATGGATACCCAGAATATTTTAATCTGAATGAAGGTAACAGATGTAGGATGAGGAAGAGAATGTAGTGTGCAAATGGAGTGTAATGGAAGAGACACATTTAGGTTTTCTTCTTTTTTTGGTTAAAAAAAATATATATAGAATTTTTGATTTAGCTTCCTTTTCTCTAAATCTTTTCTTAAAAGATCTGCATTAGGGTAGGATTACCAAGGGAATGATACGGGGCAGATTTGGACATTCTGCCTTTAAAGTGAAGAGGTAGGATTGGTTTACATACTTTGGTTTCATTCCCTCAAAGGTACAATGATAGCAGGAATCTTGTTCATAGTTTGCATTTGTTATGAGAGTTTAAATTGAAACAAAGCTACATTTGGGTAAAAGGGTAATACAAAGGGGCTTTTAGTTCCATAATAGTATTCACTGTGTATATTGTTGAGTTTTTTATTTAATTTATTTAATCAGACATTGAGCAGGAAGGTTTCTCCTGTTTAGTGATGGTAATGATGAATGTTGCTATTGGTGGAATCAGTCTATCACTACTCGTGCAACTGTGCAGCAAGGAGCGTGCTGTGATTTTCTTGTCCTTATAATTAGTAGTCTGCCTTTGAAAATAGTTTTTTCCATGCAGTGGTTTTACAAAAATTCAAATTACAATCACAGTTAAACAAAAAAGCACTGAAGTTAAGGCAGTTGCTTTATAATCCTGCTGTTCCTCAGTTTGTTTTTCTTTCTGCATAAAAATGGTGCTGGCACTGCAACTTGATTATTTGGATCTTTGTTCTTCTTATATTGTCCCTTTTCCTCACTTCTGTTTTTCTGACTCATTCTCTTTTGACTTTTAGTTTCTTGCTTCCCATGGCTGCATATTTACAGAACCACTTGGTACTTCGGTTTCTCAATTAATGTTTAAGATTTCTGTGCCTGTTCTTCCTGAAGCTATTGTCTTTCATCTCAGCATTGAAAATAGGTGATGGTTAAAGAACCTGAAGAGGAAGCTGTGGTGGAAAAGGTTTGCTGCTAGATGAACTCAAACCTGACCCCTAATTTCGTTTCATGAGGAGTCATGGCAACAGCCTGCCAGTGGGAGAGAGAAGGGGAGAGGCTGCCCTAGCAAATTGCTTCCTCCATCAGGACCTGAAATCAGTGATCCACTCATTCAGTTTTTTTCCTATTCTACAATTTGTGGCTGTATTGGGACTGTAAATGAGCTGGCTTTACTGGGATTGTAAATGAACTGGAGTTTTAACATGAACTTCCCTGTTTCATCTTAATCTGATATTGGTTCTAGGGGCAAAATTTTATTTGTCAGGTCATGAGTTAAACCTCTATAAAAGGCATGTAGTGAATGTTTTTCATATGTGTTCATACTTTTTTGATACTAGATAAAATGTTTGATTTCTGTGCAGCTCTTATGCTGTGCTAGTTATTACTGATAGCATTTTATTTATGCAGTGAGTGATATTTTCATAATTTTATATGACCTTTCAGATTGCAGACAGTGATATTTTCATATTTTACATGAACTTTTGGATTATGTGATTTTAGTTTTATTACTAAAATCCTGTTTTAAGGAAATTTGTATTACTATAAAATATGACAGCTGCAGCCTCTGTCGAGATTTTCTGACTGTGTGTAGTTGTTGAAGATTGTATGTGCTGTAACATTTTATGTAGTGTATCTTTCATAATACTGTATGGTTTAGGATAGATTTGCGTAGTTTGTGGAGAAGACAATAGTTGTCTCAGAGTAATCTCATGGCATAAGTCATTGACAAGCTGACAGTTTTTCATTTAGTATTTTACTGAACTATGTAGTGCTGAACTATGCAAACTACTCCAGCTCTATGTGTATATGATTTGTTTTCAGAATCTATAAAAAGTTATTGTGACTTGAACTCAAACTTTTAGGTATTGAAATTAAACTCTCATTATAAGGTAGTTTTAGGCATTTACCACTAACAACATAATACCAGTTTATAGGAAGCTCTGTTTACATGGAATATCCCAAATGGTTAAACAGCAGGGAAGTCTTCTGCTTTTAGTTAAAAACCTGCTGTTTCTGTGTGGCTTATTTACTGCTTCTTTAATTCTTAATGTAGTGTGCTGTGGAATTGAGCATGCAAAAGTCAGTAAAGAATTCTGTTTTCTGCGTCTAAGGTTATTACTTGCTGTACAATAATAAAGGCACTATTTTATTGGGTTAGTTGTAATTAACTTCAGCACTAGGCATTGATATAAATCATTCCTAATCTGTTTTCTTTACATTTTCATTCTTTTAAACTAGTGTAACATACCTTCTTTCTGTTGTCCTTTTACATAAGGACTAGGGTCATAATTGCTTTTTTGAATTAGGCTGTCGGAAGGTAATGTGCATGTTGATCCAAGATTTGATTAAGGAACACTAATGAATTTCATATAGCACTTTTAAAAGATTTGTAATAAATACTGTGTAATAAATACTCTATAGCAGTGATCTGTTAGACTATTAGAATTCAATACAGTGTTGTCCTGCAGTGCAGCTGGAAAAATATTTCAGTATAAGAAACTTTGATTCTGTTTGATAGCTAAACTGGTAAACAATTTTGTGGTTATGAATAAAAAAATCATGTTCCAACTCTTCCCCAGAGTATATTTTATGAAAGTAGCTATCATTGTTATAATCTTTGTTTCTGTGTTTTATCAGAGGAAAAATACTGAAACGCTTTTGGTTTTAATTTTTTTCTGCTTGGTCTTGGTGTTTGATACCAACTGGGCCATGTGCCTTTTATCAGTACATTGGTGTACTGCAGCATTTTCAGTTACTGGTTAACAGCATAGGTTGTAAACAAGAATGCTGTGTGTTCTTTTCAGGCAGTTTTGCAATGCTGAGCATGTGTTTTTCTTGACTTTCTTGTCCTTTTCAGGGGTATGTAATCACACACGCATAATCGCGGCCCAGCTTTTTAGTTCATTATTTAGTTTGACATGACTCTGTTTGGAATATTTTCCTTCAACAGCATGCTTGGTGTTATACCTCCACTTGAGAAGCTATCTCATCTAGTTAATTTTTACACAACTTTCTCCTTGAAGACTCATTAGAATTTTTAATACAAAGACTTTGGTTGTGTACTGTCACTAGCTGATTTTTTGACAAAAAGCAATGTCATTTTAGTGGAATGCCAGCAGTAAATATTTTTTATTGTAACTGAGTGTGTATGATAGTTTTAAAGTCTTATAAAAATAATTAGCTCTTTTATATAGTTCTAATGGCAGCCTTGCAAGTTTCCCCTGGAGCAGTCTCTAATGAACAGGCCTTGATTTTTCCAGTTGGGCTTTTAGATTCCCTGAGGACTTGACTTCAGACCTTGAGGGGCAGCAGCTGCCATTTGTCTTAAGACTGGAGTTGCCAAACAGGCAGACCCATGTATTAATAGGACACATTTGTATAGCCTGAGTATGTGGAACCCCGATAGAGGCCTAATGATGATCATCTGTTGAGAGCTTGTAGCTGGCCAGGGTTAGAGTAACTTTTATCACCCTTACTGAAATCAAACCCTCTGTATTGATTAGTGATATAGCTTGACTTGTTACATACATGCCACGTTAAAGCTTTCATAGACAAGCCATTGTTTAGCGTGGAATAGTATCCATTGTTGAAATTTCAAATAAATTCAAGCTTGTTTTAAGTTTTCCCCTGACAAGATGTTCTGAATTTTTAGGATAGTAGTAAATATTTTTGTAAGCTGTTTCTTTGTGTCAAGATTCAGCAACAGTGATGTTCTTCTGTAGAGAAAGGACCATGTATATAATTATTGAAATTATTTTTTTCTCAGTCAGTTTCTAATCATTCTTCCATTATTGATTTATGGTTTTAAAATTTTATTTTAGCATCCAAGTATGACTGTATATATACTAAATAACAGTGTCTCCAAATGTGTTTTCATGTTACTTGTATATTAAAATACCACATCCTTGCAAAAATTTTGTTTCGTATACAACTTAGCCTGAGCTAATTTTGATATTAAATTGCTGCGTTGTATTTCTAGACATTATTTCCCATAATTCCATGTTGGGTTTAATTTTTTTCAATGGAGCTTTGTAGAATAAAATAAGCATGATTCAATTCTTTAAAAGGAATTTGTGTTTGCAGAGATTCTGCTTAACACGCAGTCTAACGTGGTTTTTGGTTTTGTTGTTTTTTTTTTTTTTTAATTATTAAGAACTCAGCTGAGATATAATCTACTTTTCACTAGATGTTCATTCAAGCCTGTAGTGGATGTGGTGCTGAGAGAGTGCTGACACCAAGTGCAAACACTGCTGAAAAGTTCTTGATAGTTTACTTTAGGCACTTAAAGATTAGTATATCTCTCTATGAACAAGTTTTTCGTGCAGATTTGACCTTTACTCTAGGATATAATATGTCTCTTAGCCATATGTTAACACATTTTCCCACCATGCTCCTTCATGCTCCATTCATAGTTGTCACTACCAAAGTCATCTTTCTCCTTTGTTTCATAACCAAAATAAGTTATTAAAACTCCGCCAGCTTTATGGGAAGGGTGGATTAGCAAAGAACTGGCTCTTTTTTGCTGTCTTATGAATGTGTATTTCAACTGATAGATACATTTCTTAATTGTGGAATATGTTGACCTTGTTAGGATATTTTTTTAACTTTCAGACAAAAATGAATTACTAAGGATCATGCATGTGTATATATATATGAATGAAAGTAGCAATGCAGTTGCCTGCAATTGAAAATAAAGCCATTTTCCTCTATTGGAAATGTTTTAAATATTCTGTTAAAGATGCACATTTAATTATTTAGCTGTCAGACCAGTTGACAGATTGGTTTTGCAAATGCTTTTATATAGCTTGAAGACTACATAGTTTGTGTTGTTTGAAATATGGTTATATTTTTTCCTAGAAATGTACAAGTGAGGAGGGGTATATCCATTTGCTGCCTACAGGCAAGCACTTCAGATTGCAAACCAACAAAAATGTTTACCAGCAAAATTTTCTTTGCATTTTTTTGAGTGACTAGAGTTTAGGAATGGCTATATTGGATTAGATAATAGACACAAAGAAATGCTGAAGAAGAGTAAGACAACCTGTATGATACCCTTCCACTTTCAGCTATATTCAGCTTGGGGTATTTTATGAATTGGATGTAGTTTCTGTGTTACTTAGTCAGGATCAGTGTATTTTCCTTCCATGTACATGGGCAGGCTCCTCTTGATCCTGTTGAACTTTTAGTCACCACAGCATCCTTTGATGTGATAGATTCCACTAATGTGTAATGTGCTGCATAAAGAACCACCTGCATTTCTTTGGTTTGAATCTGGTTCCTAAGAACTGCTGCTTATAGAAAAGGCTTTTGGGCAGGCCTGTTCTGGTAAATAAGAAGCTCCTGAAGTATTGGATCTGAACAAGAATATTCAGAATGAGTAGGGAGACAACAACAAATGGAGGAAGATGACTGATCAATAGAATTGACACTGGGAAATTCAAATTCAATATAAAATTTTTCAAGAACACTGCATAGGAAATATATTTGTAGGCTGGCAAAGTCAAAGAATGACACTTACAAGCAGAAGCTTTCTTATCAATATAA